>VXBL01009530.1:0-21060 GCA_013400195.1 Aramus guarauna
AAAGGGGGCTAGTCCGGGAGAGGCGGATTCGGCGCGGCTCTGGGGTGGGGTGTGCATCTTCGGATTGGTAAATTGCTTTCTGTTATCACCCATTGTGAATATCTGTTATCAGTACTGTTGTTGTTTGTTTCCCTCTCCCTTGCTGTCCCAGTAAAGTGTCCTTACCGCAACCCATGAGGCTTTTGCCTTTGTTTGTCTGTTCTCCTCCCCACTTCACTGGGGGAGGGGTGAGCGAGGGGCCGGGTGGTGCTCGGCTGGGCCTAAACCACATCAGTAATGTGGCCATACCTTAGATAGGGGAACGGATGAACTTTGTGCCAAGTATTATTTCTTGAGAGAATTTAACGCAGATGTTGTCATACTAATAGCATAAACGTATAGATTAATTGGGGTATGCAGGGACGGTCACTTCATAACTTATGAGGGAGTATAAAAGGAAATGGATCCATTTCTGTTCATGTAGACCTTTCTTGAACACCTTCCTGAAAGATGTCAACTTTGAATATACGTTGGTCAATTATGTAGTCTGTCTGCATTTTGACTAATGAATAAGCTCTAGTAAAAAAATGAACTCTTCATTGACAGCTTCATAATTTGTGTTTGTAACATATGTGTGTACTCCCAAAAACGTGTTCTGTTTCAGGAACTTCTGCAGCTCTTCTTTTACTCCTAAAGCTTTTGTAGCTATATGTTTCAAAATCTTTTCTCTTCTCTGTTTGGCCTAGGTATCTGTCTATGCTGTACCACAGCATCTAAACCAAGTTGGATATGCCCTAAACACGGCAGTGAAACTTCTGGAATTTTATCAAAAATACTTTTTAATAAACTACCCTCTTGAAAAGTTAGGTAAGTTCTTCTGAACATTTTTAAACAGAAGAATAAGCCCTAATCAGTTCTGAGAAATGCAGGGGAACTTTTGTTCTGAAAAGATGTGCTTAAAAAACAAAAACATAAAACATCTGTGTAATGAAGTTCCCCCAAAATTATTTTAAAGATTCATTAAATGTTTGACTGAGTGCAAGTATTAAGTGATTCCCAATCTGGAAATTTTTTGTCAGCTTTTGACACTGGATTTCTTATACTTGTACATAACAGCAAAGAAATAATTCAGTGTACATTTAACATGATGTGCCTTTGTAGGGATATACAGAATTCTCAGTCTGTGAACCATGTTTAACAGTGCAAAATCCGAAGCCTAACTTCTTGCATTAGTTTGACTGGAAAGATAACGAAATGCAGTCTTCAAAGACATTACTTTCAGTGTAGGTAGCACCATTTCTTCATTACTTGTGTGCATGCAAGATCTATAGGTAGTGTCTGTGTAGTGTGTTAAGTTGTTTGTGCAAGAGTACTGCTAGAGAAACAGGGCTGTAAATCTATGGGGCGTCTGTGCCTGAGATCTGTGCACATGTCCACACCACAGGATTTAAGTAATGAGGTTTTTAGGGATTATGTAATAAAAGAGGTGGACTTGAAATACAGAATTGTTTTAAATAGCAGTTTTCAAAAGCTTCTTTCAAATCTTTTCCAGATCTCGTAGCAATTCCTGATTTTCAGTCTGGTGCAATGGAAAACTGGGGCTTGGTCACCTTCCGAGAAACAACACTCTTGTTTGACAGTAATACTTCTTCAGCAAGGGATAAAAAGTTAATAACTGCAGTGATAGCACATGAGCTTGCCCATCAGGTACTAGATTGGTGAGGTCATTGTTTAAATATAGTGGGTTCTTTTTTTGTGGGTGTTTCGTTTTGGTTTTTTTTTTAAATGGACTTCTGTCCATAAGTTCACCCCTGCCCTCACTGCAACTGGCTTGTGCATTTTGTCTATTCAGAATACCTGCAGGTGTATTTTTTGCCGTACAACAGGCAGAGTGCCACTCTGTCATGATGTACTGAGGGAGTTGTTCATGCAAAAGCATTACTGTGGTTGTGACTGGGCTTGATTTTGTCACAAGATAAAGCTAAGGATGGATGGAGTGTTACTGTACTCATTTGATTTTCTTTCTGAAAAAAAAAAAAGGATTCTTTTGTTCTTTCATAGTGGTTTGGCAATCTAGTAACTATGGAATGGTGGAACGATCTCTGGCTGAATGAGGGATTTGCCACTTTCATGGAGTACTTCGCCATGGAGGAGATTTTTCCAGAATTACATTCAGTAAGTACTTTCTGTACCTTCACTAAGATCTACTTTTTAATGCTGACCATAAAGGACTAATACTTGTAAACATATATTGAAATTCACTTTGGGCACCCTTGAGATTATACTCTATCTCCTCTACTTTGGCACTTTTGGAAGTGGTTTGGAGGGGGGCTTTGGGGAGATACGTTGTGTTTGTGTTGGGTTTTTTTAATTTATTTTGGTAGTAGACTACATGCAGACTTTGTGTTTTGTGTAGGTTAAAGCTTTCTGTGCAAAATAGCAGGTATTTAAGGAGTATCTTTATCGTATCATACATAGGTCTCACCTTTTTATTTTTTTTATAACCCTTTACTGTATAAAGGAAACTGTATAGAGAATTTTTTGCTCAAGTCTCAATGAAATGAAATGGACAAATACCAGTACAGTCAACTTCTCATAATGATGTATTAAATTCAAATATCTTCATTCTAGAAGAAAAGAAGGAAGAAGCTTTGGTACTAGGATCACTAGATAAGGTGGTGGTTGCATTCACGCAAACATCACTGTAGTGAGTAATTTCCCTAGATTTTATACTTTAATAGTAAAGCATTCTAAAGAAGTCATGCTTTTGTATTCCCTGCTTCCTGTAAATGAACTGAAAACATCGGTGAGCCAAATCTGAAATTGGGCATATGCTTACTTAGCAGGTAAATTTATATTCTCTAGTGCCAATGATGCATTTACCTGAGACAGGAGCTTAATGGTCTGGATAATGATGTAAACTCAAGAGTGAGATTTGTCTGCTAAAATGCGGCAGGGAAAGAGTAGATTTTACAAATGCTACCCTGACAATTCTTTTGCTTCCTCCATTGGCAGGACAGCAAATAATGGCATTATAGACCAATGGAAGAGCAAAGCAGAGACAACTGTACTGTTCTGCCTCCCATGTATGTTCTAGCTTCTCACACATTTCTAAATGTTTCTCTTCTAGGATGAAGATTTCCTTAATTTAATTTTCAAAGCTATGATGAAGGATTCCTTGAATTCTTCACATCCAGTGTCTTCTGCTGTTCAGTCTTCAGAGCAAATTGAAGAAATGTTTGATGCACTTTCGTATATCAAGGTAACTTTAAAAATATTTGGAAATATTTGGAAAGTGAGATAGCTATTGAAAACATGAGTGTGGAATCATGAATAAGTAGGTATGCACTGACAGTTGTTTGGTGGTAATTTACACCTAGCACAAACAATGCAGGATCTCTCAGCAGTGTTTTTGAGTGTCTACATACATTTTCCTTAATTAGGAAAGGATTATGTATGTGTATTTGCATCCTCACTTAACATCCTTCTGCTTGGTGCATGCTTCATCACAAAGTAAAATACACATTAAGATGTAAGAGGGGACCCAGTAGGTGAAACAAAATATCAAGCTAGACATACATTCTTTTTTTGTCATAGCAGGCTGTAGCAAGTGCTGAAGAAAAGAGTAACCAGAAGGCACTTACTGAGGCAAATGCTCCTTTTTATGGTCTCTCTGCTTTTAAAAAACAGTATTTTAGAGACTTCCTGAGCTGGAGGCTTGCATCTGGAATGTAAAATTATTTCACTGCGTATCCTGGTTGTCTGTGACTTGATTATTTCTAATGTCTACTGAGGGTTGTGTGTGAGGTTTATCTTTTTAAAGCTTTGCAGTGCCTCACTTGAAAAATGCATTAGAGCGCAAATATCTGTATTTGCCAAATTTTTACTCATGTTGTCACCGGTTTTAGATACTGTGTCCATGATTTTGTTAGTATTGGAGGAAAACCTTTTATATCTTTTGGATTAGCTGTCATTTTTCCCCCTACTATCTGTGTATATTTTTGCTTTTGTCTAGTAAGAAACCATGGCCACAGCTAGCGCTTACTAGAACATAATCAAACACTACATCTTCTTTGCTCAGTGGAATGCAGTTCCCACAGCTGTCTTGGTTTGTCTTCTCTGATTTATTTTTGCAAGTCTCAACTGGTCAACATGTTGCATCCTTGAGTAGTCTGGGATCCCAAAATGACCTACAATAGTGATGTGCTTCCATTTATTTTGGTCTTTGTTTTCTGAGCTACAAGAACAGAGATGTGTGCTTTTCAGCTTCCCTTGGTTGTGGAATGCATTTGGTTTCTCTCCCTAAGCTGTCTATCAAAAGGCATGGCTGTTGTTTCATACCTCAGAATTGCTGTCTCAAGTAATGCCCTTTTCAGTGAGCTTCTGGAAGCTATGCATCATGCATGATCTTTTCTGTAGCCAACTAACTTCAGAGAGAACAGTTCTGCCACTCTTTGCATGGTCAAATCTCTGTATAATTTTAATGGAAATATTCCATAAGTGATTGGGCTGGAGTTTCAGTCAATTACTTTATTGCTGGTACGCGTACGTTTGGAATAGAAATGTAGCAGCCTACACCTTTGAGTTTAGGAGCTCAACCAAAACCCTAACCCTAACCCTAACCCTAAACCAAAAAAGTTTTGCCCTTGCATTGTCAGAAACAGGTTTTTCGTGGCTGCTTTGTTCTAGAGGCTTTTGTTGCATAGCTCTTCATTTATGCATGCAGTCTTTGTATTCCACTACTCTTGGCCCTATATCTTAGCTAATGCTCTCAGCAGTTTGAGCGAGAAGACACTTGCAACATAGTCCCTAATCAGCTAAGGGGGGGGTCTATTATTGAATTGTACAACTTTCTTTGTTTTACTGTATTACCAGCTGACACAGGTGTTGTAGATGGCCATTACCTTTTACTGTCTGAAATAGGAATTGTTATACAAAATTAGTTTTAGCCTAGTTGTTTTGCAGACTATCAGCAAACCTAACACTCAAGGGTGGGACAGCAATCCACCTGTAACAACAGAGTGTTTGGAAGGATATGACAGTAAGAAAAACAAAGTAGTAGAGCTATAGTTTAAGTAGGGATGCATGCAAGAGGGGAAATTATGACCATATTATTAAAAACTATAGTAAGAGGTATTCTTGCAGTATCATGAATAATTAGATTAACTAGGCAGCCTTCAGTTTCAGGCAAGCTGTTACTTAAATTCCAAACCTGGAATTTGGAATGTGTAAGAACCATACATTAAAATCTTCTTTTTGATTTTTTCTTGATCCTTCCTCTCCTGGTTTCGGCTAGGAGAGAGTTAATTTTCACAAGAAGGTGGGACAGAACACAGCCAGGACAGGTGACCTAAAGTAGCCAAAGGGGTATTCCATACCATATGATGTCATGTTCAGTATAAAAAGGGGCTAGTCAGGGAGGGTCAGCGCGGCTCCAGGACTGGCTTTGGGACTGGCTGAGTGTGCAGGTGGTTGGGTGAGCAAATTGCGTTGTGTATCACCTGTTGTACGTGTTCTAAATACTGTTGTTGCTATTTCCCTCTCCCTTTGCAGTCCCAGTAGACTGTCCTTATCCCAACCCACGAGTTTTACCTTTTCTTCCCAGTCTCCTCCCTATCCCGCTGGTGAGGAGGGGTGAGCAAGCGGCCACGTGACACTCAGCTGCTGGCTGGGGCCAAACCACACTTTCAGAAAAATAGTACCAGAAATATAATGTGCACCGTTGAACTTTTCATTATCTATAGCTACTCTTCTGCATTCAGTTGTCCAGTATACTAAGTCATCAGGCCATTTATTTATTGGTGGCTGTGACATAGAAGCATTTCTATGGAAAGAAAATGGCTTTCAGCCATGTTTTAAAAAAGCAAAATCCAACACCTTTCTGTCTACACATTTGTGGACACTGATACTAGAACTACTCAGTTTCTACTTTTTTTTTTGACAAATTGTGGCTGGATTTAAACACTTGTCAAAATGCATTTGCCTTTCTGCAGTCAATTCCAGCCTACTAAGTATATCTCATCTTTTTTCTGTAATTTTAATTTTTTGATATAACTGCAAATCATACAACTGTTAAACACTGTCTCACGTTCAGTTCTGTACTGTATAGAAGAGTATTGCTAATGAAATATGGCAGCCAGCAGAGCCCTATTAGTAAAAAGGCAATATTTTTGAGGTTATGTTAATTGCAAAAAAAAAAAAAGTCAAGCTCTATTAGCTTGTTTTGTAACTGTATTTTAAGCCTTTGAAATAGTAAAGAATATTTTTTTTCCAAAGCAACTGGGAAAAATTTTAAGCTGTATTAGCCTTCTTTGTAGCTGTATCTGGAATTTATGAATTAGTAAAAAAAATATTTTTCCAAGGCAACTGACTGTTAAGGCAATTATTCAAATGATACTGTTTGAGATAAAATCTGCCAGCTTTGGAGCTATTCTTGTACTGTGAAAGAGCTATAATATGCATATGCTTCAACAAGTTCTGTAACTTTAATTTACCAATACTTTTTCTGTTTTTTTCTCCCTAAAGGGAGCTTCGCTTCTTTTGATGCTAAAGCATTATCTCAGTAAGGATGTTTTCCAAGCTGGCATTGAAGTATACTTGCATAATCACAACTATGGATCTGCCCGGAGTGATGATTTGTGGGACAGCATGAATGAGGTATCCATCTTTGATACGCTGTTCTTTTTTTTTTTTTTCACTTCTCTAAGTGTGTTTTGAATACTTATTTATATTTCCTTGTGTATGAAAGAAATAAGCTAATACACTACAGGTAAATACTCTGAAGTTCTTACTCCAAAGTTCTGTCATACAGATATGTAGATTGCTGTAGCTTCTAGGACTCACATTGAGTATCATCCCCAAAAAAATGCTGGAAATGGGTATGTACTGCCATGCATATCCACATGTGTGGACATGTCAGTATGTACATATCTTCTCTAGAATTGCACTGTTAGTATGTTAAGACCAGAATAAAAATAATAATCTTAAATGCTGCATACTTTCAAGGAATAGCTGAATCCAATTACTGTAGAGGTCTCTCTACTAGTGTAACTTTGTTTCAGTCATAGGTTCTGTTTCAACAAGCTGTGCTGGAATTGTAGGAAAAGAGATTGTGGGGGACAATTTAGTTTAGCAGCTCTCAAATGGTAAGGCAGACATAAGGCTGTATCTGATCAAAGTGGGTGTGGGAGGAGAGGAACAGTGCAAGAAAGCAAGAGCATGAGTAGGAGAGAGCCAGAGCAAGGGCAAGAAACGGCCTCCCTGTGGGAGCCAGGGAGGGCAGGAGCAAGAGGGCACATGTGAAGGAGAGGGAGACAGATGGCAGAAGGGAGAGAGGGTGAAGGAGAGAGAGAACCGGGGAGTGCAAGGGAGATAGTGTGCAAGAGGGAGTGAGGGTGCAAGAGAGAGAGTGACTCCAACAAGAGTGAGCTGTTGAGTAGCCCCAGGGAGTGTCAAGATAGTTGTATAAGGGAAGGGAACAGATTTCCATAGGAGTGTGTGTACTGTATATAGTATGTGTTAAAGTGTCTGAAATAATGTGAGGTTCTCTCATGGATGCTGAGTGCTAGACAGGATGCTAACTTAATATTTAGTTTTGTTTCTTGGCATCTACCTTATGATATTTGAACTTCTGCAGAACTGGACCCACTTAGTTATTGTCGGCTGTCACAGGTGGCTGTAAATTTGTGTGTTTAGTCATACACGGTCACTAGTAATGGATTACTAGTAAAGTCACAGCTAGTAATGGATTATTTCTGATAACAGACTGTGACTTTTTTATGACAGAGAACTCTTCCGGTTTGTATAGTGATTTTTATAGTTCAAAATAGACTTTCCTCAACTTTTGCAAAATGGAGCCTCCTGACCAACCATCTTCAGTCATGTACACGTACAGAACGTACCACAGGGAGATGGTACTATCCACATAGAGTGGCTAGGGAGACCACACAGGTGCCTCACATTTAACTGATGTGAGGGTTTAACTGTTACTAGATGCAGGGTTTAACTGTTAGATGGGAAAAGAGTCTTCTTGAAACTTTAAATTACTTGCTTAGTCTGTCTCCCTGGCTCAGAAAAGAATTTTTTTTATTATAACTCTACCGTTTGTCAATGGGGCAAGTTCAGCTTTTCTGCAAACTCAGCAAACCTCTTTCTCCAGTCTTTTGGAACCTCAGTCATCATCTTTTAAGAGTCAAAAGTAATTGTTAGCAACTCTGGGATTGCTTTGCTCACCGATATTAATATTGTAAAGTGAATGACATCCAACCAACTTAGTAACATCTAATGTCAAAACTCAGTGTGAATTTCCTGGTTTAATGAGAAACAACCCTTTGTATTTGGTGCTAATTTAATAGCAAATTCCTGCTGACACTGGGTATTTAACAGCATTATCTGCCAGAAGTTGCCTTTCTGTGTGGAGGAACCACCAACTGGTTCTTCAGCTGTTTTCTGATGCTGCCTACAATATTTACCTTTTCCTCTGTGCACATTTCTAGCTGCATCTCATTTTGTGCCTAAGGCTTTGTTTGGTGGGTTTTCTTGCATTTAAGTGTTAATGCTGTTAATTTTTTGTTTTCATATAGCCTGTACTTTCATACACTGACATGTTTCCTTTTTCTAACGACTCATGGTTTAGCTGGACTGGTCTAGTATTGCAATGAGTTAGTTTACATTTAGGGCTTTTATTGTTGCTTCCCTGAGAAGGTACCAAATTTTCTGCGCTACATTCTTTCCATTGATTTTCACCTATTGCCTCTCTGAATTTACTGAAATGTACTGCCCTGTGTCCATTTTCCTTTGTTTTGATATTCTTTCAGTCTTAATATTTTTGTTTTTGTACCTTGAATTTTTACTTTCTCTTGCTTTCTAATGGTCTTTCATCTTCAGATTTTCAGCCAGACTCTGTTGGTTAACAGTCAAATCTAGACAGGCTGTATCTCTGATTACTTTCTCTGCCCTTGGTATCAAAAGTTCATCCATTCTACAGACTTGATGGAAAGTCTTTGCTCAATAATATTTTCCCGCAGTAGATGTCTGAATAATTTAAACTATATGAACTAGATGAATCTGAGTAGCTCACAGAAAATATTGTGTACCTATCTGGTCTTTGAGTTGACTGATACCATTATTAGTGCCCTTGGATTCTAGCCAGTGCCCCAGATCTGCTAAAAGTTTCTTTCAAAGTTTTATCTTCAGCATACTGTAGACCGTATCTCTGTCTGGACTTCTTGGTTCTTCTCAGTTTTAGATGTAAACTATTTCACTGAGTCTCCCTTATGACAAACAAATTATTAGTGTTACAATGTATTGTGATCTTTGGTATCCTTTTTGCTTGTTTCCCATATTTATGGTAATAGTAAAAACAAATCTATGATATTTAGCAAATTGACTGGCTCTTTTTCCTTTTGCTCTCATTAATTTTGAGTAGGCTGAATGTGCTTGAAAATTCGGACTGTAAAAGTGGTGTTTTCTTTGATTATAAATTTTTACTGTCCACACAGCAAAATGCACAATCATTTCTTAACCCTTAACCTTCTCTGTGGAAATCAACAATCATAGTTGGAGTGAAAATGAGAAACTAAATGAAAAATCTGTAGCACAGAAAGCAAACTTTTTGTATGCTTTGCCTAGAGAAAAGAAGGATGAAATTATTTTCATGAAGTTGCTTTCATGGGAGTTAGGAGCAGCTGTAAAGATATGTCAATAAAATCATTTCATGTCAGTAAATTTTTTGCTATGGTGAAACTATGAACCTATAATTTCTAATAAACTGGTTTGATTTCAGGTGGTTGGGGAAAGTTCTATTTTGGAATAAAATTATTTCGGTGGAGCAAATTTCAAATTTATTTCTATTTCTGTACAGTTTAGACACAAATCTTTCTGCCAGTCTTTAGGTGGCTTACAATATTAGCACAGAAAGACTGTTGAAATACAGGCCAGTTAGCAAGGTGCAAATACTGGCCTTAATTAGTTCCCGATCTCTTAACAGTACTCTCATCTTGGGTTTGGGTTTTTTGGTTTTTTGGGGGTTTCGGGGTTTTTTTTGCATTGGTTTTGGTTTTTTTTTTTTTTTTGGCATTGATCTTACAGATTTCGTGGTGGTTTCAAAGTGTAACAGGAAGGAAAGCAAAAGAAAGAGAGAGCATGCATTCAGCACCTCTTGGGCAATTTATGAAGGGATTGCATAATGTAACATTGTAGTAACAATGTTAGCTTATGGATAACAAGAGGGAAGAAGAGGAATAAGCCAACAGTGGGGTTTGGGAGTATGTAAAAAGTAAAAAAAAAATTAAAACTTTTGATAGTGAATTGCTTTCCTGAAATTGAAACCCCTGTTTAAAGTTTATGGTCATTTTCTACATAAATAATATAGTATTTTTCCATGAGGGTAAACTGTACGTGTTATTGTTGGTTTTAACAGTGGGCAGTAAGTTGCTGATGAACTAGAACTAGAGAAAGGCACACTATAGGTTGGTGAAAGTTAAATGTAACTGGAAAAATGATATATTAATTTCCTTATGTTCTTGATGGCTCAATCTAAAACATAGTTTTGTAAGTTAGGGAACATATTGTATTTTTCAGGTTGGATGATAATTTTTGCTAATAAAAAGGCAGTAATATGTAGACATTACAAAGTACTTGTCCCTTAGTGGAGATGATGTAGAAACAGTTCCTGAAAGATTAGAAGAGGTTGGAGGTTGGTGTTTCCAATTTGTCTTCCCACTGCTCGGGTAGGATTCTCTCAACTTAAGAAAATAAAAACCAGTTGCTAAATTGTTGCTTATGAAATTTACAAGCTCAGTGTCAAAGTGATGGTTTACAGATGCAGCATCATGCTACTACTTTGTAATTTAAGAGGAAAGGTTTAAAAACATTCATTTGCCATTTTGTTGTTATGTTATGATTTTTTACAGATTACCAATGGAACACTAGATGTAAAAAAGTTGATGAAAACTTGGATTCTGCATAAAGGATTTCCTTTAGTCACTGTTGTCCGAAAAGGAAAGATTATTTCTGTACAGCAAGAGAAATTTTTGTATCGTGTGGAACCAGAAAACTGGACATCAGATGCGAGGTTACTACCTTCTCAATACTTTTTATCCATTAAAATCTACCTGCAGATATCTTTCTTGTATCTCATACACTTGTATTCAGGGGTTCCAGTATTTTCTTTAAAGGTAGGTAGTAATAGAGAATTTGGCATGGAAATTCACACATACACTATCTGGCTGAAGATCCATGTTTATTTCCAGTCAAGCAACTGGTAAAAGTCTGTGACCTCCTTTGTAAGCTGAGTTTCTTATTGACATCCTTTCCTGAAGTTTTTAAGCTTGAGATGAATTGTGATAAATAGTAGAAGGAACTGTTCAGGGTTTTTAGTATCAAAACAGATCTCACAGGTAAAGTTTTCTTTTAATTTCAGAAAGTTTTGTGCGGTTATTGAGAAGCTGTAGAAGGGCAGGTTGCAGAAGTTTGCAGAAGTTACAGATGCATATGTATTGCTTTAGAGCCTCTGCTCCTTCCTGCCAAAATTCAGTGTATGTCTTGGGCTTTGCTAGAGGAAAGTAGAGAAGCTAGAATCAAAGCTTTGTTGGCTTAAAAATTTTAAGATGGCACTAATGCATAACAGCAAATGGCTGAATATATGAGAGACAATATCCATTGTACCAAAACCAAAAGGAAATTACATATGCAAATGCTGAAGAAGCAAAGATATGGCAGTTGCTAATTATAAAAATGATTTTACTGCAAATATATCTTGTATTATGAACCTTACTCTATTTTGTAACATAGCAAAATATGTAGGTTTGAATCTTTTTCAGATTTTGGTGGTTTTATTCAGTTGTTTGAAGTCTAAACAGGAACCGAGTCCTTTGCATCATCTTGCAGTATCAGGCCTGTGAGAGGAATTTGTCTGTTGAAATGCTGGAAGTTTGGCTTTTATTTTATTTTTGTTATGAGGAGGAAGGAAAGTGGTATGTGTTTGAAGGGAAGAAGGGAAGGATGGGTAGGCTTAATTATTCTTCTGTTTCTAGCTGATGTCAATTTGGGGAGTGCATGAAAAGCTTTTGAAGAAATTGCTCTGTGTGAGTCCTGCACAGAAGAGATCCTTGTCAAAATTGGAATGCATATGTGCAAGTTGTTTCATCTCACTCAAAGCTGTGTTTTCTCTAAATAGTCAAGTCCGTATCATCATTATGGGCCACGATAGCATTTATTCTTCCAGCTTGCAGTTCACTTGAGGCAGCCTTTGTGGTATGTAATCAATTATGGTTTCTATTACCATGATTTGGAATTTGAGTCTTGTACTTGAATCAACATAAATTGTTTTTTAAAAAAATAGTAAAACTTACAAAATTTCAGGAAGACAGAACATTGGACTGAGGTGAAAATAATACTGGCTGAATTTCTGATACAGCCAGAGATTTCATGTCCATATGACTTTGAACAAGTTACTGAACATGCTGGAACTGAGGAAGAAGTACTAGGAAATGTGATGTCCCTCAGGGGTCTGTATTGGAACCAGTACTGTTTAATGTCTTCGTCAGTGACAATGAGATTGAGTACACCCACAGCAAAATTGCAGATGACACCAAACTGTGTGATGGGGTTGACATATGTGAGGGACAGGATGACATTCAGAGGGACCTGGATAAGCTTGAGAGGTGGGCCCATGTGAACCTCATGAGGTTCAACTAGGCCAAATGCAAGGTCCTGCACTTGGGTCAAGGCAACCCCTGGTATCAATACAGGCTGGGGGATGAAGGGGTTGAGCGCAGCTCTGCAGAGAAGGACTTGGGGGTAGTGGTTGGCAAAAAGCCGGACATGACTCGGCAATGTGTGCTTGCAGCCCAGAAAACTAACTGTGGCCTGGGCCGCTTCAAAAGAAGTGATTCTGCCCCTCTACTCATCTCTGGTGAGACTCCACCTGGAGTACTGTGTCCAGCTCTGGAGCCCTCAGCACAGGAAAGACATGGACATGTTGGAGCGGGTTCAGAGGAGGGGCACAAAAATTATGAGAGGGATGGAACACCTCTCCTACGAGGACAGGCTGAGAGTTGGGGGTTGTTCAGCCTGGAGAAGAGAAGGCTCTGGGGAGACCTTATTGCAGCCTTTCAATACTTAAAGGAAAGATGAAGACAGACTATTTAGTAGGGCCAGTAGCAATGGGACAAGGAGTAATGGTTTTAAATTAAAGGAGGGTGGATTCAGACTAGATATAAGGAAGAATTTTTTTATGGTGAGGGTGGTAAAACACTGGAAGAGGTTTCCCAGGGAGGTTGTGGATGCCCCATCCCTGGAAACATTCAAAGTCAAACTGGAGGGGTCTCTGAGCAAACTGACCTAGTTGAAGATATCTCTGCTCGTTGCAGGGGGGTTGGGCTAGATGACCTTTAAAGGTCTCTTCCAACCCAAACCATTCTATGATCCTATGAAATTTTCCCACTTCTCGACATGGTGGGAATAAAAAAATAATTGTGGTACATGCATTCTTTTATCATAGTCTGATGAGTGAGATTTATACTTTATTATTTTATACAGCATGCAGTGGTTCTAATACTACTGATATATTAAAATTCTTAAATTAAAAAAAAAAAAAACAAAACACTTCAAGACAAATAATAAATGTATAATATGTCAGTAAACATTTGCTTCCCTTTGCAGTTATCTGTGGCATATTCCTCTGACCTACATAACTAGTAGCTGCAACTTGACCCATTGTACTAATGCATATTTACTGGACCAAAAATCAGGTATGTCACTCAAAATTTCAGTAGCAAAGTACTTAAGTATTACAGATTACTGATTTTTCTGAGCACACACTTGCATAAGATGTGAAGATGAAGGCATACATAGTACAAAATAATTACAGAGATCTGGAGCCAAGCATTGCTGGTGGTGTCATCATATGAGAGTTGATTCCCTATAGCATTATATGTACAAGTAAATGGCAGGAACTGAGGCAGAAGCACAGCTTTGAAATTTGTAAAAGTCTGTACTCTTTTCATCTCAGTGCATGCAGAGAATCTCTCAAACTGACATGTCATTTAGGCTGTGAGTAATGGGAGAGTGGCTCTGCCAATGTACTGAAATGTGGGGAAATTGATTTCCACTGAAATATTATTTATTTTCTTTAATAGTATAAGAAAATACTGCATGTGGAACAGATGTTTTTGAGAATGCTCTTGTAGAACCTAAGACCCTTAGATCTTTTCATATAAACTCTCTGCTTTTGCTGCAGTGGCTAATTTGAATCCTAAATTGCTTGTCTATGTTGGGGTTTTTTATTCAGCTCTGGTTTTTTCCTTACCAAGTGAATAGTTACTATAGACTTTTATGTAGTATTGATCTAAAATTACTTTGGCTCTCTCTCTGCAATGACATGAATATGTTTTTGCATTTTATTGAAGCTGGTCTGACTCATTGTCTTATGTCTGCTGATATATTTTCTTCTCCTCTGTTAAAGTTACTGCTCAGTGTATTTATCTGGCAATTATTTTTAATTCATAAACCTATCTCACACCTCTACTTGTTCAAATAAAACTATACAAATTTAAAATTAAATTCTAAGAGCTGATCTTGACAATTTTACAGTTTTCTAATTTTTCCAAACTGCCAGGCCTCTAAAATTACTTTGGAAGAGCAATAAAGTAAATATTTTTTGGTTTATGTCATTCTGGCATTAGTTTTACAAAGACTTCAGGTTATTCCTGTCCATTTTCATTTGAGATGGAGTTTTAGAAAAAAATATTATGAATTATCAGAATGGAAAAACAAAGCTGTTTAATTGAATGTGTTCTTGATCTTACTAGAACTAGTGGGTACATAGCCTGATTTCATAAATTTTGTTTCACCTTAAACGACCCTGTTGGTGGTCTCATGTTCATCATACTAATTCCTTACTCACATGGCTGTGGAGAAAATGAGAGTAGGAGAGATGTACATAAGTTTAGGGTAGAATATTAACTAAATTTCAAAGGCATTGTAGGTTCTATGCAATTTGATGTTTTGGCAGTAATTGTAGAATCAACTGCAATGAAGAATTTTTTCCCAAAGCCTTTCTTCCTGTATCTAGCTGACTCTGAAATAGAGTGTGGCCTTTCATCTGCTTAATGCCATCTCCATTTCTCTATGTCTTTATATGATGTGTGTAACTGCTCCCATATACATATATATATATATAGTCCAGGTTCTGGCTAGGATAGAGTTAATTTCACAAGGAGCCAGGACAGGTGAGCCAGGCTGGCCAGGGGGCTATTCCATACCATGTGATGTCATGCTCACCATAAAAGGGGGCTAGTTGGGAAGGGACGGGTTCGGTGTGGCTCTGGGACGGGCTGAGCATTCGGTCATCGGATGGGTAAATTTTTTTCTGTTATCACCCATTGTTGTTTTGTTGTTGATTGTTTCCCTCTGCCTTGCCATCCCAGTAAACTGTCCTTATCCCAACCCACAAGGCTTTGCCTTTGTTTTTCCATTCTCCTCCGCATCCTGCCAGGGGAGGGGTGAGTGAGCGGTGGTGTGGTGCTCAGCTGCCGGCTGGGGCTAAACTACGTCAATATATATATCTATATGTATATATATAAAAGTGGGCAGAGAGGACATGGATTGTTTGAAAGGAGGACTCAACAGAAGTGAAAAATTACTGCACTAAATAATTAGCTGCCTAGATATAACTCAGGCAGATTGTGATACTGTTCGTTCAATCAGATGTAGGAAGAAGGGGGAAGAAGTACAACTTGGAATTTTGGAGCCTTCTTGTGGAACCTTTGTACTGGCCTTTCTTCACAATAGAGGGAGCTAGTGCGTGGAAAGGGATTTTTTGGTTCTCTGGAACCAGTCTGCTTCATAGATTTGGATTTAAACAAACTGTTGCTAAATGTTTGTTTCTGCTGTTAACTGTTTGTCTGCCCATTAGCTGTCATTGAACTTCCAGAAGAGGTGGAATGGATAAAATTCAATGTGGACATGAACGGCTATTACATAGTACACTATGCAGAAGACTGGAAAACGCTGATTGCTCTGTTGAAAAAAAACCACGCTGCTTTGAGTCCTAAAGACAGAGCCAATTTGATCAACAATATCTTCAACCTTGCAGGGTAAGACTTTTATATTGGAAAACAAACTTAATATACGTTTAAAGCTTTTTCCAAGTCAAAGAAGATCAGACTTAGATTCTAGAGAAGACTGCTTCAGAGAAGTTTGAATTCAGCTTCATTATCCTGTTGGAACTGTTCACCGTTCAATAATTTTTTTTTTAAGTTAAGTCACTGATTCTTCCATGTTGGTATTAGACGTTATCTCCCCATTCTTTACAGCAGTATCCATTTGTTTGCATCACAGAGAGCCGTGTGATAGCTTCCATTTCTGGAGGATACTGGGTTTTTTAGTGTGTGATAATCCACCTAGTGTACTGTGTTTCTGTATTCTGTCAGTGAGTGCTCCACTTCAAAAAANGTGTGGCCTTTCATCTGCTTAATGCCATCTCCATTTCTCTATGTCTTTATATGATGTGTGTAACTGCTCCCATATACATATATATATATATAGGCCAGGTTCTGGCTAGGATAGAGTTAATTTCACAAGGAGCCAGGACAGGTGAGCCAGGCTGGCCAGGGGGCTATTCCATACCATGTGATGTCATGCTCACCATAAAAGGGGGCTAGTTGGGAAGGGACGGGTTCGGTGTGGCTCTGGGACGGGCTGAGCATTCGGTCATCGGATGGGTAAATTTTTTTCTGTTATCACCCATTGTTGTTTTGTTGTTGATTGTTTCCCTCTGCCTTGCCATCCCAGTAAACTGTCCTTATCCCAACCCACAAGGCTTTGCCTTTGTTTTTCCATTCTCCTCCGCATCCTGCCAGGGGAGGGGTGAGTGAGCGGTGGTGTGGTGCTCAGCTGCCGGCTGGGGCTAAACTACGTCAATATATATATCTATATGTATATATATAAAAGTGGGCAGAGAGGACATGGATTGTTTGAAAGGAGGACTCAACAGAAGTGAAAAATTACTGCACTAAATAATTAGCTGCCTAGATATAACTCAGGCAGATTGTGATACTGTTCGTTCAATCAGATGTAGGAAGAAGGGGGAAGAAGTACAACTTGGAATTTTGGAGCCTTCTTGTGGAACCTTTGTACTGGCCTTTCTTCACAATAGAGGGAGCTAGTGCGTGGAAAGGGATTTTTTGGTTCTCTGGAACCAGTCTGCTTCATAGATTTGGATTTAAACAAACTGTTGCTAAATGTTTGTTTCTGCTGTTAACTGTTTGTCTGCCCATTAGCTGTCATTGAACTTCCAGAAGAGGTGGAATGGATAAAATTCAATGTGGACATGAACGGCTATTACATAGTACACTATGCAGAAGACTGGAAAACGCTGATTGCTCTGTTGAAAAAAAACCACGCTGCTTTGAGTCCTAAAGACAGAGCCAATTTGATCAACAATATCTTCAACCTTGCAGGGTAAGACTTTTATATTGGAAAACAAACTTAATATACGTTTAAAGCTTTTTCCAAGTCAAAGAAGATCAGACTTAGATTCTAGAGAAGACTGCTTCAGAGAAGTTTGAATTCAGCTTCATTATCCTGTTGGAACTGTTCACCGTTCAATAATTTTTTTTTTAAGTTAAGTCACTGATTCTTCCATGTTGGTATTAGACGTTATCTCCCCATTCTTTACAGCAGTATCCATTTGTTTGCATCACAGAGAGCCGTGTGATAGCTTCCATTTCTGGAGGATACTGGGTTTTTTAGTGTGTGATAATCCACCTAGTGTACTGTGTTTCTGTATTCTGTCAGTGAGTGCTCCACTTCAAAAAAGTAAGCTATTTACCTCTCAAATTTTTATGGGCTCTTTCTCTTGCCTTTCACCACTGTGATCAGAGCAGGTGAGGCTGAGCATTCTGGATAGCCTCTTTGACAGCTGCTTCCTGTATCTGAGTACCCTCATTTATGACAAGTATTTTTAGACATTATTGTTACACTTCCATGCCTATTTTCATTTTTGTTAATTGAAGGCATATTGGTGGCCATTATTGATTTGTTGCTATCTTACTAATGTTATAATATAACAATCTCTACATCTAAAGTGTTTCTTATGTTATTTCCTCTGTTAATCTATCCCTCTGTTAATGTAATGGAGAGCATGACTTCTGAACTTGTTTCAGGGAGTGCTTTTATTCTGGAAGCCATTTTAATGTTTGTGTCCATTGACCTATAGTCTAGGAAAAGAGTCTCTGGAAAAGGCCTTTGAGTTGATTGATTATCTTAACAAAGAGAGCAGCACTGCACCACTCACTCAAGCTTTATATCAGCTGAGTCTTATATACAGCCTTTTAGAGAAAAATGGTGAACAACAGCTGGCAGCACGAGTCATGGTATGTCTTAGTTTTCAGTAAATTATAATTTGAAATAATTAGCTGTAATGTTCTTTATAGTTACATTATCTTTTTAAGTGTTGATTGTTGAACATTCAGTAGTCTCACTAAGTTGGATGGGGATTCTAGATAGTTGCCAGTCTTGTCTGCTTTTGTTAAGTAGTCATGATCTCTTACTGAAATACTAGTATTTTTTTATTGACTTCTCCTTCCAGTGTTTTGTGGAGAGTATAATACAGTGGGAACATAGTGGTATCTAGGGATTTTTTATAGTGATTACAAATGTGGATAAACAGCCCAAGCTATGATTTGTAACGCAGTGTCTATGAGGTTGTATTTAAGGTGACGTAATTCAGCTGAGATACAGTAGCTGGTCAGGCACCTACCTGTGGTTTTGGCAGGCTCCAAAACTACAGGCATGAAGGATGTTCAGCCTGTAGATAAAGTTTGGTTGGTTGGTTGGTTTGTGCTAAACTAAAGTTTATTAATTGTTGCTTAATGGAGTTAAAACCAGTTAAAGATACAGGAGTTTTAGTTAGTTGTACTTAGTTCAGATAGTAAACTTGCATACATACAAGTCTGAACTGCAGCTCAAAGAATAGTCTTCAGTTTCCATCTGCAATTTAAGACGTAGGGCTGGCCCATCTTTCAGATCTATGTGGTAGCTGATATTTACTCATACAAATAAGATACGGTGTATGGAAATTGGAATAGGTAGATGAAAAACTACTATGTTTAACTTCCACAGTTCTAAAACGTACCTTTATTTTTGTTTTTTTTAAACTAATACTGTATATAGAAAATTCTCTTGGAAAGAAGGATTATTTTACAAGAGGGATAATTATTTTTCTTCCTTTAGCATAGAATAGAGCACCTGCTGGGAGATAAAATTGATAAACAGTGTTGGACAGATGATGGGACCATGTCTGAACGAGAGCTCCGGTCAACGCTGCTAGCTTTTGCTTGCACCCATGATATAAGAAACTGTAGAACAACTGCCACTGAGATGTTTGAGAAGTGGATGAAGTCTAATGGAACAATGAGGTACTACAAAAAATGAGCTTCTATTTCTTTTAGCTACCTGTTTGCCTTTTACCTTGCCACAATTTTTTTTTTTTTTNTTTGGAAAAAAAAAAAACAGCAAACAAACAAACTGAAAAAAAAAACCCACCACCAATTGAATACTGATAAAGCAATTCATTCTGTCTTTTACTATTCCTCCTCTAGAAGTAAATTCTGTTTGAAGATGAGAAGGAGAACTGTGCTAGATTTTAAGACTTTGTCTGCAGTCTCATTAAGTGTGACTCCCAAAACCAGCCACAAATTACTTCCATCGGCATTTCCTAAGCTGCATGCTCAAGGAGGATAACTTAGTAGCAACATCAAAGCATACCTTTTTACCTTGCAGAATTCATTCTGCTCTGGATTCATGTGCATTTTGAGCCACAGAAGGTTACTCAGAGTTTTGTGCAATTTACTGTGCTTTCATGTGACTACTGATTTGCCTTTTCCCAATGACTTCAAGTATTAGACTGGCACGATTCAGTCCAGCAAACTTACAATTGCTACAGAATTAAATTGCTCAAAAGAGAGGCATCGCTTTCAAGCTAATCTTTTCATTTTGTGACTCTTATTCCTTCTTTTCTCAGATGAGCATTTTTATGTCCCCCTTTTTTTATGTGTGTGTGTGTTTGTTTTTTTGTTGTTTTGTTGGTGTTTTTCTTTTTCCCTGTAGTCTGCCTAGTGATGTTATGAAAGCCATATTTACAGCTGGAGCCAAATCTAGTGATGGTTGGGAATTCCTCCTAAAGATGTACACCTCTTCAGTTTCTGAAGCAGAGAAAAGCAAAATGATTGAAGCCTTGGCCAGCACAGATGATGTCAGAAAACTGATACGGTATGAAGAAGCCCAAAAGTTGTATGCTATGTAAATCAAAAACGTTAAAATCTTCTTTGAAAAAACTCTATTTTCTTTTTTGTATTGTTGAAAAAATTTCTGATTGCTGAAGAAAATCTATCCACATGCTTTGTACAGGCTTCCATAAACATGAAGAACCTGATATTTTTCACTTAAAAATACTTTAATTAACAGAGTAACTCCAAAGGATAGATTCTGAATATGCATAAAGAGAAAACAATTTGTAGAATCATAGAATGGTTTAGGTTGAAAGGGACCTCAAAGATCATCTAGTTCCAACCCCCCTGCCATGGGCAGGGACGCCATCCACTAGAACAGGTTGCCCAAAGCCTCATCCAGCCTGGCCTTAAAGACTTCCAGGGATGTGGCCTCCACAAGCCTTTCTGGGCAACCTGTTCCCCTGCCTCACCTCACAGTAAAGAATTTCTTTCTGACATCTAATCTAAATCTACCCTCTTTTAGTTTAAACCTATTACCCCTTGTCCTATCACTACACTTCTTGATAAACAGTCCCTCTCTATCTTTCCTGTAGGTCCCCTTTAGGTACCAGAAGGCCACAATTAGGTCTCCCCAGAGCCTTCTCTGAGCCAGGCTGAACAACCCCAACTCTCTCAGCCTTTCCTCATAGTAGAGGTGCTCCAGCCCTCTGATGAACTTCATGGCCTTCCTCTGAACTCACTCCGACAGCTTGATGTCTCTCTTGTACTGGGGCCCCCAGACCTCGATGCAGTACTCCAGGTGGGGTCTCACAAGAGCAGAGCAGAGGGGCAGAATCACTTCCCT
>VXBL01009533.1:8986-20499 GCA_013400195.1 Aramus guarauna
TTTTTTTTTTGAAAGTAATGCATTTCACCTTTAGAAAAGGAGGTTCACTAGCTGGATTCTAAGCACGAAAACAAATTAGGAACTGTAATGCTACCACAAACTCCTGATGATCATTTTACAAACACTGTTTCGTGTCACAGTTCTACACACAAAGATGCAACAAATTACTAGTACATTTTAAAAATAGACCTCACATTCAATGGACCTTCCTTATCTAATGTACTTTTTAAATCATAAAAATACCAGGCAAGCTAATTGTTTGGTTATATGTTTTAATATTTTAGAACATAGATGTTTGCAAAAGAATAAACAACAATAATAGCAGATGGTGGACAACATGATCACCTGTGCATAACAGAGTTGCATAAAGGGCACAGATAATGGGAAATAGGGGAGAAGTCATCCTTCATGGAATGATATTTGTATAACATTGTTTTTCCACTTAATACAGAAAGCATCGGCCTGAATTAGAATCAAACGCCTCTGAAAGAAAACCCGAGAAAAGAGCTTCCAGGCAAAATAAAACATGGTTGCAAAGTAGACAAGATTGAACTTCCTAAAAATATCTATAGCAAAAACTGTTTCTTTGTAGTAAGAAATACATAGTAATGCACAGTTTTGGGTGTTACAGTTAAAAGGAAAATTAAATAAAGAGCTAGGAGAAGGGAAGAACTTGGAAACATAATCCCATCTTACAGCGGAAAATGGAGAAGAAAAAAAACCGGGCATCTGAACTACCCTGGGAAAATAGCCACTACAAATAGTAAACTAAGAAAGTGAGAATACTTGCTAAACAAAGTAGTCTACTTAAACCTGTAAACAGCCTATTACAAACTAAAATGATCACTTATGATATTTGATACTGATGCTTCATTATTCTGGGAAGCTCTTATTTTCCATTGCTAACAACTAACTGTTCCAGTCTAATTCCACTCTAAGACTAATATCAGAAAACCAGCACAGACACTACTAGGTGGAAGCAAACAAAAGGCTTACGAACTGCAAAAGAAAAAAATCCCTTGAAAACCAGGGAAGATACATGGTCGTTAGAGATGACTACATAATATAGTGGCACAAGATAGAAACATACTATCCAGAACGCACTCAGTCATCTACCATCTTTCCAAGCACATGCTTTATTTCATGGCACTCCTGCCAGATCAGCCAGTGACGGTCTGTCCTGTTGTACATTGTTAATACATAACATGAAAGGTAGGTGCAAAATGCAGTCACCTAAGACATGTCTTCATGGCAAAATGTAGGGCTACACCAAACGTGTTCTTTTGTAAGCATACCCAAAATACCTCTTATTTCAGAGCACAACCGTAGCATGCATTTTCATGCATTTCCAAAATCTCAGAAAACAAAAAATGAATGAAAGAGAGGGCTGTATGAGAGAAGATCAAGAGAGCTGATCTCCAATCAAACCAGGTAGTTACAACTCTGTATTTGACGTTTGCCAAGCCCTGGAAAATTCCCAACTTGAAGCTGTTCCAAAAAATTGAATATATTAACTGGCTAATGCCTTAAAACCCGTACCAATATTTTTTTATTGTGCAAAATCAGAGTTGCGCAAACTTATTCACAGACAAATGCTGACACAAGCAGCAGCCATTAATCCACAAGATGGAGGCCATTTCTAGCTCAGCTTTTCTGTTTTTCAAACAGTATACAAACTCATTCCCTGAAATAATAGACAATTAAAGCAACTTCATAGAAATATACACAAGTCAAGTTTCCTAGAAAACTAAGGATGGTCAGACAAACCTTACCAATTTATGCTAGGTCTGTTTAAAGGTATTTCTCCCAGCTGACAGTTCTGCTAGAATCATCCCCTTTGAACAACCGTCAACAGAGACAGATATCTCCATGTACAGTCACTCCAGTCCATATCCTGGCACATGCAGCCAAACTGGTTAATTTAAGCTAATCATCTGGGCTGCAAACAAGGATCTCTGATGCACAGACTTGTTTGTATCATGCACTCACTATATTCTTCAACAGCTGTACAAGTATTTCAGTACCACAGACTTTCCCTACAGGCCACTGGCCGATATCGAGATGCTACACGTTTAAACAACACCAGCTTTTTATCCCTGTGTAAAAGACAGTGCAAAATAAAGCCACATTTGGTTACTCTCACCTTCAGTTAAGCATGATTTGCTTCATCCGTACATAAAGGCTAACTCAATTGCTTTCAACATGCAGGTGTTAGATTTATAACCTACAATGCTTTCCAGGTAACATTTAAAGAAATTAAAAGAAGAAGGAAAAAAAAAAAGTCTCTTAGATAAACACTGTCTTTAATAATTATAAGGTGTTTATAACTAATTCCTTTTAAACTGTTTTTCAAGGAAGTTTCTTCCAAATCCAGTTTCATAAATTTTTCACACAATGTAAGACACTAAGATCTTAACAAGAAGTCATCAGCATCAACAGTAATTTTACTTTTAAAATATCAGATAATATGTACGCATAATTTTCAGCAGTTACAAACTTATGTTTATACCATGCACTTAACACAAAAAGCTATGCCATCATAAGCCTTTTTAAGGCAGGAATGAGTTCTTCTATAGATGAAAGTAAGGCTTAAACAAACTAACAGAAACATTTGCTACTGTTAAACTACCATAAACCAACCCATACAAAAGAGCTTGCAGACTTCACTCTGCAGCACAAGAAAACCAGACCACGTCATAATGAGGGTTTGATGCGAAAGTAAATTAAATTAGTAATATTCCTTGACAAAGCAACTGGTGCCTTTCCAGAAGCCTCCTTTTAAGTCAGGGAACTACAGAAATGATGAGGATAATGGAAGACCTTCTTTACCAACCGCAAGTTAGCAGCAGTGGAAGTAGTTTCCCATGAGTAGAAATTACGAGTCAACATAGAAAACTCCTTCATTTCAGCTGAAATAAGAAGGGAAACACCAAACAACCCAAAGTGTCCTTCCACTAGCAAAATACCTATTCCCAAAGAAAAATGTATAATTAACCAAAGATTGAGACAGAAGTATAACTTACTATTGGTAAATGAGCTAGGAAGTGCATCCTGATATTCCCCATAAACTCTCTTTTGTCCATTGACGGTTCTTTGTATTACAGTAGTGACCACATACCTAAAATAATTAGATAGAGCCCAAATAAATGCAGCTAAATGTTTTACAAGTCCCTGCCCACAAATGTACAATTACTACATTTATTGAAAACTCACTTGTGTAAGGATGGAATTTGCAATTTCTCATGTTACAAAATGATTTCAAGGTAGGCATGGTCCTGGGCAACCTGCTATACCTAACGCTGCTTCAGCTGGGGCATTAGACTAAATGACCTTTATTGGTCCCCTTCAACCGCAGTGGTTCTGTGGAGATGCTGAACAGCATTAAAGAGGTGAAAAGTTACCCGGGGTTTTATTTCCACTCAAAATACACAAGGAAGGGGTGTGTGGGTGTGTCTGATTTTCAGGAGGTGGAGCTTGCAAGTGAGAAGACACTGGTACGTAGGAAGCATCCAAATCAAATCCATGCTGAAACAGAATGTCTGCTTTTAACTCAATGCAGCTGTCATTTATAAATACCACCTACAATGCAAAAGAACTACTTCCTTAAGGGTGGAATCAGAAAAGCAGCCTTTTCTTTCCAATACCGACATGGGCAAGCCACCTCAGCCGCTCAGCTTGACCTTTGCAAAACTAAACATTATCCTGAGAAAAGGACCTAACACGCAACTAAGCTCAAACCCTCAGATGAATTACAAAACACCACTTAGTGAAACACAAGTTTCACCTATACGTTTCCAAGTGTTAAAGAGGTCAACGAGCTGCAAGGTTTGTTAATCAGCTTTGAGAAGCTTGAACAGAATTACGTTTAAAGTTCTTCCGGGAACTTATACTTTAAAACTGGAGTCCTACAAGAAGGGCACTGCTTCAAGCTGCACAAGTAGCGTGGAAAAAGAGACGGCAGGTATCGCCGGCTGCACATCCTCTACTACTTTGCATTCTGATCCCTCTCCTGCCTACAACTCTCCAGCTGCAGCAGCTGAGCTCATAAGAAAAGTCAGGGACGGTAACTTTGTCAGGTGGAAAAGGCTGCGAGGCAAGAGAAGCCAGCGCGCCCAACGGAGCGCGGCTCAGCCCCTTTCGGGGCACCCGGCTGCCCCCTCACGCCCCCTTCTCCCGGAGCGCGGAGCCCCGAGCCCCGAGCGCCAGGCCGGAGGCACAGGGCTGGCGGCTGCTGCCTACAACGGCAGCCGCTACCGGCGGACGCCTCACCGCCAACGTGCCGGCTCCTGAGGGAGCCGAAGGTGCGTACGGAAGCGTGTGAGGGGAGACGGGGTGAGCGGGACGAACGGTCGCTACCGACACCCTCCCTTTCCAGCCTCGCCGGGGCGAACGCCCAACCGCCACAGCTCCGGCTTTACCTACCGGGCTCTCGCCGAGCCCCCGCCGCCCTCCAGCCCTGCCGCGGAGCCTTTTGATGACCTCATCCACCCGGCACCGCCACTTTCCGCCCCGCCCCGGGCCCCGCAGGCTCCGCCCACACCCGTGAGGCGACGGCAGCCGCGCGTAGGCCCCTCCCCGCCGCGCCGGCATCCGCGGGCCGGTCGTCACGGTCCGTCGTGCAGCGAGTGGGGTGACGGCTCTCCTCGGTGCAGGCCCCGGGGCAACCCCTTATGGTGCGCGGTGCGGCTAACTGAGGATAACGCGGCTTTCATCAGCGAACCTGGCCTCGTCATACAACCTAACGGTTGCATTTCCCACCCCCAGGGAACGAGGCATGAGGGAAAAGAGCAGGAACCGGCCTTTTGAGGTAACTGGTGGTAGTTTCCAGCATCAGAATTGCTTGGCTGCTTGCACCAGCCTTTGCAGGCGTGTTACGATCTCAGGGTGGAGAAACACGGGTTTTTTACCCACTACAGTGGCACCCTGGCGTTGGTATGCAAGGCAGCCGAAATCCCACAGACCTCAGCTTAGGGTATAAGCCAAAGCATTTATTTTTGTATCACACAGTCGATTAGATACTTCATTCTGCAGCGGTTCATCACTGATGAGCAGCTGGCTTAGCCCCCCCGCTTCTGTGTTTGAGCTCTGGCTGGGTGCGGGAGCTGTCGGCTGGCTCCCGGGCAAGCTGAGGGTGCTTCTCACTGGCAAATTCTTCTCTTACTTCTGTCAGCAAAAGGGATGGCCACTAAAAATATCCCAAATATCCAAGCAGTAAATCAACTCTGCAGCTGAACGGCAAGCAGGCCGGTGGCTCTTAAAATTGGGACCATGAAAGGTCTTTGGAATACCTAGTTTAGCTTTGCAGTATTTATGCTACTTACTAAATTCTCGGTCCACAGGTGCCCAGGCTCCTTGACGAGGCTAGCATAAGGAGTGGGGGAGGAGGGAATGGAAATGCCTCCACAGCTTGTCTGGTATCAGAATAATTGAATATTCATTAGAACAGGGATTCAAAGCTGGCTCTCCAATGCGAGTACATTAACCACAGCTTGGCAAAGTCACTTTCTCCTTAGCCCCACGAACATTTAATTATTTATGCAAAGTGGAAAAAACACTGAGAGGGGAAATTGGGAGAGTCTCTCCCAGAACTCCCAATTGCATTTTCTAGGGCATTTTCAAGGGAGGTGGGAAATTGGGACTCGCATCATTGTTACCCAAGGAAATTTGCAAGCAAAGCTCCCTTCCCCCAAGCAGGTGCCATTATCCTTGGATTACAGGGAAAGAAACACAGAGATCATGTATTGTCCACACTGGACAGGTTGTGCTAGGCAGGGAATTTGGGAACGTAGTTTGAGAATCCTTCTGAGAGGAAGGACTTGGTTTAGTTTTGTGAATGCCTGCTAGCAGAAAATGTAGACATATCTACACAAAGCCATGCAGCAATGAATTTGGGGCCCTGAAAGCTGTGTATCTGCCTTATATTGCTTCAGTGCCAGAGTGAAGTACTTTAGTCTCTACCTCACAGTCAGCTGTAAATTGCTGGTTCCAGACCTAGCATGTGTGTTTCATGGTTAAGGACCTCTGCATCAGTTGCAGTGTAAACCTACTCAAAGATGTCTTAAAGACTGCCTTGCAGAAATTTAGGTAGCTGGGAGCTCATATCACAATTGAACAGGAATTTCAAGGTTTTGGAGGCTCACAAACATTAGACTCAGGAGCCTATATGTCATTTGGATACCTACTTGCCGTTGTGAAATGCAAAATTACTCGGAGCAGGTCTGACCGAGGTGGTTTTTAAAGTATCAACAACTGCTAGAAATCTCAATCTTTCCAAAATAAATTGGAAAATACTAGTGCTGGTTAGAAGATAATAGAAAATATCTCTGACCCAGCCAGATCCAGTACAGAGTCCTCTCTTTGAGGATTACAGCCACACTGCTCATACTTAGGAAGGACTTTCTGGCTGGGGCTATCTGCAGTAATCAAGGAAAGGTTGAGTCCAAAATCAGTGTACCACTTTGGATAGGCTTTCATCTGGATGAAACTGAATTCATTTGAGAAGATCTGATACATATATGAACAAGAGTGAATGACCATGAAAATAGACATTACTTCACAAATACTGGAAAAGCAATGCATTTTTTCTGATCAGGAATGCTGTAGCTTAAGCAAAAGCTGCACTACAGCAGCCTTAGTGGGGTTTTTTGTTTGCTTGTTTTCAGTGCGCAGTGTGGGTCAAGTTTCCTATTGATGCAATAGTGACATACACAGTGCTTGAAATCAACCGCGCTTTGTTAAAGATCAGTGGATCGTCAACATTGTTGACTGTTCTTGCTTTTACTTGTGTACCTGGCAGCCTTTTCCAGTAACTGAGAGAATGCTTTGTTCTAGCCCAAAAAACCTGAACTGGAACCACATCATGAGCTTAAATCAACCTCTCTCTTGCTCTGTATGTACCTCAAACATATTCATTTCTTGAAAGAAGAGCTATTCTGTAACAAACAGCATTTCCTGTTGCTATCCAAATGTATACAGTTTGACGCATCACCATCATCCTTCCCATTTACAATAAAACAGTCTGGATTACTATTGTCAAGTGAACAGTGGATAGCCTGATGTACATGAATATTAACGGCTTGCTTTACTTGGCTTTAAACATGAGTGAAGTAGTTACCTGCTTGTGATTCCAGTAGTGAAGTTTATCTGCCATTAAGAATGAAAAGTTTAGTGGAAAAATATTACTGTAACTTTCACAAAAAAGTCTAAAGATTACATAAAGGGTTTGGGTTTTTTTAGAACAGCTTATTTAGGCAATATTCCAGTAGCATTAATATTTTACACCTTTAATAATCAGGCTTAAGACAAGTTCTAGAAGTCAAAAATACTGAAAATAACTGCTAAATACTTTTTAAAAAATTGTCACTAGTAGCACATCAACTTTATTTTGGTGCCAAACATGACAACAGTGGCAATTATCTGGAGCAATTGCTCTATAGAGGCTTGCTTGAAACATGGAGAAGAGGGCAAAACTTAGTCTAACTAGTTTAGTCTAGATTGCCTACAATTCACAAACTGCAATTATAAATCACCTTTCAACTGATCACAAGATGCTGACCACAAAGAAATAAAATGCGTAAAGATTGCATTCTGGAGTGACTGGTATTGCCATTAACTCATATAGTTACTAGGCTAATTACTATGCCAGTTATCTAGTAACTAGTATTATCTGATAACTAGTATTTTCTCCATCCTGCAGATTCTAAGTAGATTAAAACATGTGCTTAGATTCTCTTTTTCAATTACATTGTGAGGCTGCACTGTTCAAGAACAGTATGAGTATGAGTCATTAAAAAATGACTTCTTCTTTAGATCAACAAAAAGCAACATTACCTGTGAGTATGGTACTTTGTTGGCACAGCAAATTGTTTGTTGTTTGGTCCTTGTTACTCCTTGAGGAGCATAGGGCTGCAACAACACTATGCCACCGAACCCGGTGGGATAGTGGCACAGCAAATTAAGCTGTTAAAAATTACTTGAAGATTATACTTGGCTGTTGAAGTTGAAGATGCATTTGATTGAGGTTGTGCACAATTTTGGGCATAGTTTGAAACTGGATGTTGGCTCCTTTCAAACTGCTTTGAACATATGGCTTGCCTTGCACTGTTAATTATTATGTCTGTGATAATAGTGCCTAAAAAACAATTGAGCTAAAAGCTGTACCAACACAGAGCAAGAGGCGTCCTGTATTCCAGGCAGTTACCGTCTAAGGAAACAAGAGAGACACAGGAGAGGGGAAAAGGGTTTAAGAGAGGGGCAGCATGAATGGTGTGATGGCGGCAAGGATCTCCCACATCCTTCCACTCTAGTAGCACTAGTATGGAAGTAATAACTGTTATAAATGTTTATAAATTATATAAAAGGAGACAGAAGTGAGGGTAAGTAAGAAAGCACAGTGGACGAGGTGGTGTAAAAGCAGGTGTGCATGAAACTGGACATAAAAGCCTGAGACACTGACATACCTCAGTCTTTATTTATTTTGATGGATTTCATAGGTGCTCTGACCAGCAAGTTCTCGCTTGCTGGGTTTTTTCCCAATGCCACACGTTGTTCAGGAAAAAGAGTTAACAGAAGTACCATCTGATATGCTGCTTGACACTAAAACTGGACGTTTTCCCCCCACAGTTCAGACTGATGGGGTGGCTCTGCTGTGGCTAAACTTTATCCTCTTCCAAGGAAGTCCTTTCTGCTTTAGTTACTTCTGCAGCTGACAGCTGAAGCCACTGTCCTACTTTGTCAGTATTTTGATTAATATAAAGGGATACTCATTTGCAAGCAGTTTCTGAAATCTTAAAAATCAATGTGTTAAGAAAATCAATATGTGCAAGCCTGTAAAGTAAATTGGCTGTGGGGACATCCCTGAAGCTCCAGGAGAGGTAGGAAAAAAAATTATACCTTCCCTGGTAATCTTTCCTTGGTTGCACATTTTAAAATAGCACAAAGGAATATTAAGAGACACCAAAGAAGATAGAAATGGTCCTCAGCTGCTGTGTTTTATCTTAGCTAGATTCATACAGCATTTCCACTTCAGGGTTTCCAAAGATATCTCTCACACAAAGTTACCTTTTGGAAGCAAATATAAAGATAAAAATGGACACCTGATCTTAGGATCAAATTTTATGTGGGTTCAGTGGCTATTGCTACCAGTTCATCACTTGTAAGAATTAGTCATTGAGATAATTGGTAAACATGAATGTTCCTCTGTGGCTTTACTCTAGCATTAAGAGTGTTGTGATCTAATTTACCCTGTATTTTCATAAAAGGATTATTTCTTTTATACAGTCTATTATTTTAGCTGCAGTGACTCTTATCATCCACTGCAGAAAAATACCCCCTCCAAACGAACACCAACAGTTAATTTGGCCTCATGCTTTGATACCTATTTGCCCTGATAAAATCATAATACAGTCATTCAAATATAGAATAAAGAGACCGAAAACACTTGCTTTCCAGAAACCTTTCTCAACTGACACAGGAAAAATATTTGTTGTCCCTGAGAGTGTGCATTTAATTATGTTCAGTGGAGAGATCAGGTTATTGTGATCCCTTCCAGCTAGTACACCAAGGGAAGTTGAATGGAGTGAACCATCATAAAAAGTCCTATTCACTCTCTGATCTCCAAATGTAATATAAACAAAGAATGTAAGTAAACATATGCATAATTTAATATTTTCCTGCAGGCCTATGTCTGTTAATAATATGAAGTGGTTTGCCACTAGCGAACTGAAAGAAAAGGTTCAGGAACACAAGAAATACTGTGGGATAGGACTAAATATAAGCAAATGAAGGTCTAGAGAATATTTTGTAATCTGACAGGTAGGCTGAAAAGCTTCTGACACATAACCAGAGGAGAATGGCTGCAGGAAATGGCCTGTGGTGCTGTAACTGCCCCATGTATGTCGCAAAGAAAAATAATTGCAGTCCTGGAGTATATGGATTCCTCAGTGCCAAAATGAGTTTCACTCATTACCTGGTGACCTCTCGAGCATGTATTCATCTCATGTATTCTCCCTTTTCTAAGCAAGAAGATGCAGAAAGCTGGCAAAGTCCATTTTTCAGAGCCAGCTGTCAGCCTCTGGGGCCACCTGGGCACAGAGGGTGTCTGAGACACAGCTGCTGCCCCTTCAGCACTGCTGGCAGCCTCCATCCTCCTGCCAGCTGCGCCCCTGCATGTCACCAGCTGCGTCTGTCACATCCACAGGAAATCTTTTGCTGCACCCTGTGCAATTTTTCCAGACAGCACCAAAAATAAATATGATGGAGGGCTCACATCTGCAGTTGCATGAGGTTCAGCTCCCTGCTTAATTTGATTCAAAATCTACAAGATGCCTTATGCAGCGATGGTGAGGACACAAGCAGGAAGGCCTGCCAGAAAGTTTTATGTAAAACCCTTTCTCCCTTTTAGGCTAGTAAGCACTTAGTAAGCGCAGTATTTAAGTGACATACACACCTGTCTGAGAAGGCACTGATTGAAACTGAATGTCAGGTAACTTAGCATGAAAGTATGACAAAGTCATCTACCCTGTTCTTAACTGCCATCCGGTTACTGAATCTGGGAACCAACAACTCCGAACTGGACTGAAAATACCATAAAAGGTAAATTAATTTCAAAATCAAGGTGATGGCATTCAGAATTAATTAAAAAAAAAAACCCAAAACAAAACAAACAACCAAACATAATTCTCTGTCTCAGCTTTCTTCAGCACATTCACCACATTTCCCACACCTGGGAACTGAGCTGTGAACTAGTCAAGCTATTCATTCTCACTAGTCAAGCTACTTACTCTGTGTTTTGGAAGGGAAGACAGTAGATGTATTGAAGGTAGAATTTCTACTTCAAAACATTTTAGAGGTGTTGAGATATCAGGATGATGGGTGACATATAAAAACCACTGTGACAGCCTTAATGAGGCAAATATATTTTTTACCAAAATAAAGCTGTTGCCTTTTTGAAGACAAAGTGGGATTTTGGATCAACTGTTTGTGAAAATCTTTTCATTAGCTCTTGGAGGACTGTGTTTGGGGAGGCTGACAGAGCGTGTGCTGGATCACCACCGCACCCTGTGCCTGTTCTGGGCAATCAGTCCATCACATCAGCACCAGTGGGGGCAGTGGAATCCCCAGAGCACCCAGAATAAGGAGCAAAATTCAGCATTGCTTTCACAGGACTTGAGACAACTTTTGTTCTGCTTTAATACGTTTCTAGTAAATTGCAGACTCAATGCAAGAAGGGTTACTTAACATTTAACCTGAATCTTCTGCATGACACACGCCAAAGAATTTGGACTAGAGAGTTGTGCAGAGAGGAACCAAGTGAAATTCAACAAAGACAAGTGTAGGGACCTGCACCTTGGCAGGAATAACCCCAGGCACCGGTACAGGTGAGGGGTTGACCTGCTAGAAAGCAGCACTGCAGAGAAGGACCTGGGAGTCCTGGTGGACAACAAGCTCTCCATGAGCCAGCAATGTGCCCCTGTGGCCAAGAAGGCCAATGGCATCCTGGGGTGCATTAAGAA
>VXBL01009540.1:4453-47891 GCA_013400195.1 Aramus guarauna
GGGCTGCTGCCGGCTCGGGCTGAGCGGCGGGAACAGGTTTTCCTTCCGTTACACGTAAACCGGTGAGCTTTACGGCAGCGAACGCAAAGAGCATAAAACATCGCGGTAAAGTAAATGCAGTGTTGACAAACCCTGTGCGTTTATATCAGCAAGGCAACGCCTTCTCCTGTGCCGGTCTATTCACTGGCAATACTTACAACCTGGCCTGTGAAAGCGTAGCCAAAAAGATAGGCCTGTAAGGAAGGCCTGCTTATATGTGATAAAAAACTATTCATTGTTACTTCAGGTGGAAGGCTAACACTTCTTAGAGTGAGCACCTGCTGCACATCATGATAAAAAGGAGGACTTACAAGACATTGCAAGGTCCGTACTTTTCAGAAAGGAAGGACACTAATTGCCTCCAGGAGCATCCTTATCTTCCTGAGACATATAGCGAACAATTGCCAACACCGAAGTATTGAGAAACAAGGGGAAAGGTAATTTGGGCCAGGGTCCCCATGACCACCGACCCATAAGGCCCCTACCCAAACTATACCACTCAAAAGAAGCAGAGAAAGGAACTGAGCATGCGTTCTAGTTTGCATACTAGGCGAAGAAATATGAGCCAATTATTGTAACGGGGAGTGTACCGCTTTGTAATCTTTGTAACATTTGTGTGTAAATATGACAAGAGAACCAGCATTAGGTGTGCCTGATTAGAGGAACTATCCTCCTGACACCCAGCGCTGCAATGAAAGGAATTGCCTGCTTCTTAATGCTAAATTGGTGTTAAGGAGTTTTCTTTTATTCCCGAATTTCAGTGACAAAAGAGTAGCCACTCCTGGACAACACTCGTTCCCCCTGTACAGTTGAGGCAGGGTGCTGTTAGCTGCCTGAGGAGGCGTGAGCAGGCAGCTCTGATGGGTTGTACATGGCCCATGAGCTGATGGACACACCGGGGGTTACAGCTTCTCTGGGCTCTCTGTACCTGAGGCAGGATACATTTCCCAGTCTTCCCATTCTTATTGTATACTACCATAGGTGCCTTCTGTAGAGTTTTATTAGCCCTTTCATGGACAGAAGATGTGCTGACTAATCTGTTTTCTAGCTTCCTGTTACATTCCAGCAACTACCCTATCACCTCAGTCTCATGGCTGCAATAATTAGATTTCCTATTTTTTCACAGCATTCCTTTTGTCTATAATAGGTAGAAGGGGATGCGGAAGGTTGCACTGAGCTTTAGGTGTCATTGCCAGCGCCACAGCAGGGCTGCAAACACCACAAGTCGCAGAATCACACAGAATCACAGAATGGCAGGGGTTGGAAGGGACCTCTGGAGATCATCTAGTCCAACCCCCTGCTAAAGCAGGTTGCACAGGATTGCAGGTTTTGCGTATCTCCCGAGAAGGAGCCTCCACAACCTCTCAGCAGCCTGTTCCAGTGCTCTGTCATCCTCAGAGTAAATAAGTTTTTCCTCATGTTGAGATGGAACTTCCTGTGTTCCAGTTTGTGCCTATTGCCCTTTGTCCTGTCACTGGGCACCACTGAGAAGAGTCTACATTCACACGTGTAGTGTGAATCCTTCTTTCTTGGTGTTGTGTCTAAGAGGAGGCTGCCCTCTTAATTTCTAGCTTCCTTGCCATAGCTCTTCACCCTTTCTAGTGCCTGGATGGTTGACTCCCAAACGAGCTAGCTTCCAGAGCAATGCCCAGAGCTAGCTTCCAGAGCAATGCCCAGGACCCAAAGAAGTGCCCGGAGTCCAGAGGCTGGGCAGACACCACACAGAGCCCAGGCAAGGAAGGTTTAAGCTCTTTACTGTCCAGTACCAAATTTGTTTTGGAGCCCAGCAGCTCTTGCTGGTGCCAGCCCCAGCTCCTGATGACCAGCCTGGCATCAGTGCCAGTGGTTCACCATTCCTGGCTGAGGGGATCAGAGAGTGAAGGAAGGCAGAGAGTAAAGAAGAGCACACCTATGCGTTGCTTTCCTAGGACAAAGTCGGTGGCTAAAGAGAGAAACGAATGCCTGGCAGAAAGGAGAATTTAGGAGTTCATGAATAATTGTGATGATGGAGGTCACAGTCACCTAAGCAAACTAGCTGGACTCCCACAGCTTCCTCTGTGGTCCATGAAAGCAGGTTTTCCCAGAGAACAATCCAGGGCACTAAATTTTGGATCTGCTTGGGTTTACTCTCTGGAAGACCTGCTTTTCTTCCATCCATTATAGAGGGACCGGTGGAGAGTTCCTTGGCTAAAATAGGAGTCCAAGTTGGTTGAGTGTGAATATCCATCCCCAGGATTTCTGTAAATTACGGGCAGGCATGACTGCCCAACGCCCTGAACCTTGCCCAAAGCAGGTCACAAAATTGACATGCAGTCACAGAAGGGACTGTGGGTGGTAAGCCTACTCTATTTCTGAGCAGAAGAGAGAGACTTTGAACCTGCCTCTTACAGTAGTGACATCTTACTACGCACTTTTCATCTGTATAATCATGGAACACCTGATAACTCCATCAAATAGCCTCCAGGACTAAAACAGGCATGGGAGTTTTGCTGTTTGCTCCCACAAGACAAATGCCATAACCTCTGTATCAGCAATATGTATTATGGTTGTATCAATTAGTACACGAAAGTGGGGATCACGGCTTCTTAAAACATGTAGGAAAGTTACTTACTCCTTGCAATAATCACATTCCACATATGATGAGACAACCTCCTCTCAAGTCAAACCCTGCATCTTCAGCACTGGGAAGCATTTTATATATTTCTCTCTGTAGTGAAGCTGGTCCAGAGATGCATGCAGGTGTGGAACATCTGTCGCATGCTATTAAAATGTTTGAAAGGAATTAAATCTCTTAGAAAAAAGATTTGAACCATAATATTTCCCTACTTATGTCAAGTGAAAGTTGTGCTTTTAATGTAACCATATTTAGAGTATTACTGTGTGCCGCAAGAAAACCTTTGTAATATGGGCAAATAGCGGAAAAACTCCTGAAACAGGCCTTACAAATTATTCTGGTTTTTAGCCTGAAAAGTAATATTAACTGATCAATATCCTGTTATTTCCAGAATTGCTTTTTTGTTTCCTAAAATGCCAGTTGAATGATCTGATTTGCTTCCCTTATGTAAACGATCATCTCTGTAATCTAATCACAAAACAAATAAAATCAATCATCTGCTCTTATTTCAATTATTCACTTTTATTTCTGTTGGCACAGTCCTTAATCATCATCTCGGTCAGAATCATGTTGCATTAGGAGCTGTGTTTTGCTAAGAGTCCACCCTTCCTTTAGAGATGTGAACGGGAGAGGCAGGAAGGGCAGGGATAGGAGGCAGCAGTGACTTTTCCTGGAGGATGGAGTGGCACAACTCCAAATGGGAACTGTGTCGTAAATCTGTCCTGCCCGCTGGGCAGCATTGTGCCTTACAGGAGCTGGAAAAGGAGCTGCTGAGATGGCAGGGGGAAGTTCACAGCCTAAGCTTTAGTCTGGGGTCTTCATGAACCTTTGGGTACCTCTGGTGAGAAGTTATGTATTGCTATATTATTTCTTGGGAAAAAAACCCCAAACAACAACGTTTGTGTTGATAGAAGTTTGATTTAAAATGTTTTCTTTAGGCTTTATATTATAAACTGTTTGTCTCAGTGTTAATTTGTTCCCAAATGAATCAAGGATAACAGAATTTCAGGATGAGTGCACTAAAGCTTTGTTTAATATTACAGAAATCGTTCTTCACAAATTATTAATTTGTTTTTAAAGCGTCTGTACTATCTTTCCTTCAAAGAGTTTTATTTGCATTTGCAAAATGGAGCGATAGGTGCTGTTTTGAGATCCTTGTGTAACCTTTACACAAAAGGTTTTTGACGTGCTTTTCTTTAATGTTACTTTTTCTATAGTGACACAGTTCTCCCGCAGTGCTTTGGGTTTGCTACTTCTTTCCCTAAAAAATCATTTATCTCCAGTGGCACAGCTGAGAGAACAGGAGAAAACAGAATTAACTTTTAAAGGTTTCGGCTGCTGTTGTCAACACAGGGAACGGAATGGCCACAAGGTGGTAGCAGTCTGTAAGGGAGGGCCAGGAGATGGCTCAGCTTTGCTTGTTGGTCCAGGGAGGCAAACACTGCCTGTCTGCTTTATGCCACACAGTAGGGCATTTGCAGCGTTCAAGCAGAGTTATTTTAGATCTATTTTCTTGACTTATTTCAGTCAGAGGTAATCCTGTGTGAGGTAGACCAATGGGGGATAACACCATAGTGTCTCTCGTGTTGGCCCCTTAGGCTGGCACGTGACTTGGCCAAGGATGCCAAGTGCAAATCAGTTTTAAAATTGCCAGCCTAAGCTAGCCTATGGGCTTTTGTGCTGCCGTGCAGTCTGTCTGCTTTTGGGGCTCTCCTAATGGCATCCAGAACGTCGCGGCCCCAGGTTGCAGAGTGCTGACCTCCTACGTACTCCTTCTGCCAGCTTGGATCGGTTCAGAGTAATCTAACGGGTTAACTTCATAGTGCCTGGCTTTGGGAGAGATCAGACGTCATCCACCCTCCCTGGGCTGACATAAAGTTCGTGCTAATAGAAAAAGACAGCAAAAACTCCATCATGTGCTCTGTCTGATTTGACAGAAATGCAGTCATATGCCCACATGTGATCAAGATTAAATTTGTGCTGCTGAGTGATCTGGCAGTGTGCAAACCCCTATTAATGTACATAAAACCACAGTTTTGGGAAAAAAAAATATGTTTTTACTTCTGCTGCTCCTGCTAAGAGAGAAAAGAAGAGAAAGAGGAGCTTCTGACAGATTACTGGGGCAGGCAACTGCAGGGATCATTTTGGTCTGGGTTATGATTACCAGAAAAGATATAGGAGGTTGTTCTGCAACGTGTTTCACTGTGAATTCTGGTAGAATTTAATGCTTTCTTGATGCATGGCAATTATGGGAAGGCGTGAGAGGACTGGCAGCACTAGCCTATTTCTGCCCTGTATCTGCTCTACATCATACTTGAGTGAATTTTGTGAGTGTCAGCAGGACTTAATGTAAAGACAACATTCAATTTACAGCATTATAAGGTTAATTTACCTCTGAAATGAAGATAAGCCCTGCATTTCTTGCTGCATTTCTGTGTATAAATGCTAAGTGTGCTGTGAATAGCAACAGTTTAATTTGGGTGTGGTGCTCAGATGTGAATGCTCAGACACTGCAGCATGCAGTGTAAATCTTTTAAAGCAGAAAAAAAGGGTGTCAGTACTAGTATAGACTCGACACTCATTGTCATTTGCTTACTGAGAGCCATAACCAGCAGTTTGAACTGTTGTTTTCTCTGTGGAGTCCATCTTTACTCTTGTGCAAGTTTTCCTCCTCAGTGCTGATGATTTAAATACCTATTCATTGCTCAGGAAGACACAGTCTCTGGAGGCAAAGAAGGAATGAAAAAATGTCACTTAATGTTGCAAAAAATGAAGTTGTGGTTTGTATTGGGTCCCTTTCCCCCAGTGCTGCAAACGTGCACACATGCTTTAAATGTCTTTCCATTTCTATGGGACTATTCTTAGGAGTACAGTGAAAAGTGCTTATGTTAAACATGCTACAGGGACAGTTTCAAAATAAATAATGCCCTGAACTGTCCTGATTCCCTTCATTGTTCTTTTCCTTTGGCTGTAATATAGCTTATGGAGTGATAAAATGCAGCACTGAAGGTAGTGGTCTAGTTTGTTTCTCTCTGATACAACTGGTGATACATGTTTCTATTTCTGACTTAATTTCCATGTTTTCCTTTGATTCCACAATTCTCAAAGGTGCATCCTCCATTTTACAGAAAGCGAACTGTTTAAGAATATATATTCCAGCTACTTTTAGCTAAATAAAAATAATATACTCTCTTGATACTTATACAACTGGCTCACTTATGGGATTTAGTAAATCTGTATGAATTTTTACAGGTATTTCAGAGGCTCTTAGTCAAGCAATCTCCTTTAAATCCAGTTATTTCTGCTTTGTTCTCTTCCATTCTTTCCAGATATTTTCTTCTCTCAGGCCATCTCATGAGCGTCACATCCCTAGCTGCCAATATGGATTCTTGTGTCCTTACTTGGTGGGGTTGGTTTGGGTTTTTTTTGTTGGTTTTTTTTTTTTTTTCCCCAGTTCCAACTCTCCAACTTTAATAAGCCTCCTGGGTTTTCTTTGAAGATTTCATCTGCAACTGCAAATAAACCCTTGTGTATTCTGATGCTTCTATTTGTATTAAAAAGCCATTTGACCTTGTTTTAAAGACTGAACAAAGAGCTCTTGAAGAGACATGTAGATGGGTACTCGACATACACCTGACGTCGAAGCTTGGAGTACAGAAAAAGTAAACAAATTTAAATTTTTTTTCTCCCTTCATTAATGAATTGCTCTAAGCCTGTTGTAATGTTTTAGTTCCTTCCTGTGTTTACTGAGTTAAAAAGGAGTTCTGTAATTTTTTTCATTAGAAAAGGTATATTTCTTCCCCATTTTCCCCCAAACACTCTGGTTCTTGTATATATAAAAAAGTTCTCCCACATATTTGGGGATTATTTCTAATATTTGTCTTTGTTACCTCATTCTGTTTTAAAGCCTTGGCTGAAGCTCTTGAGACATGTTGAAACAACCTGTGATCACCCAGAAGGAAACTCAAAATGTCATGGTACAAACTTGGCCTTGCAATGTCAGAAAGTTTGCAAGCAACAATATATGTCCTGTTCTGAAGCAACCCTGTTTTAACACAAGTGCTTTCCACAATCATGTTACTGTGTTCCAACACAACCCCTTGAGAGAAATGGGCGATGGTGAGACCCTCCTGGAAATGGTTGGGAAAGAAATAAAGTTGGAGAAAATGAGTGGTGACCATGGATGGATCTTACTGCTCCTGCACACATTCTCCAGAGATGAGGAGTGTCTTTTCATTATATGGTTGTATAATGCATAGCACAGCAAAGCTTTGGGAATCCCAGTCAAAACTGTGCTATTTAACCAATGGCTATTGTAATACTTTGAGAATTTGGTTTGTTCCCATAGGTTTTATTTTTATCCATATTCCCCAGCTACATATTGGTGTGACTCGCTGTCACTGTCATGCCAGGATTGGTCCTCACTGCATTCTGGACTATTTTATTTTTATATTCTGAGTATGGCACTCACCATATCTAATCACATGTATATGTCTGCATCTGAGCTAGGCACCTTAAGTTTTTTCCCTTGTCTGTGAAGGATTAATCAATGTAGCTGAGACTAGAGTACAACTCATCTCATGCTGAAGCAAATGTCTGTGTTTGTTTAGATGAATACGCCCTTCAACTCCAGTGGTTTCATTGACTAGATCACCCTTGGCAGCCATGCTATAGATACCTAAAGATAGGAGAGATGAATCCCATCCTAAGAGACCTCTACTTTGCTGCCTGTATAACTAAGCATCGAAAGCTCATGTGTAGATGGTGCCTAATCCAATCTCAGGGAGAGAGCTGGATGCTGCAGGGGCTGTGTCCCTGGCCCAGCAAAGGGGCTCCCGTAGTGGCTCCCAGTTCTGTGAATCTGTTGTAACCAGTCCCACAGAGTCAGCCACGTTTGGGACAGAGCGTGAACTCCAGATAATAATCTTTCTCCCTTTTTCCCTCTGCTACATCTTCCCTCCTTGCCCTGCCCTGTCCTTCCCTTCCTTTTGGCTGCTTTCTGCTGCTGATCCCAGTGCTGTGCTTGTGCCCGCACTGCCTTCTACCCCATCTACCAGACTTTTACTGGTTTCACTGGGTTTACGCTGGACATTTTTCGCTAATCTCTTTCTAACTACAGGGGCAGCAGAAGTAACAGAAATTCCTTCCTCAGCTTTTGAAAGAGCTTAGGACATAGGACAAGCTGCACTATGCCAGCCCCAGAGTTCACCCACCCACCATCGCTGTTTCTGATAGCTGCCAATAGAGAACACTGGGCAAGGATGCAGGGCAAGCCCACGGTTGTACTTCCAGCCTGCAGACATCTGGCTCAAAAAGATTTCTCAATCAGAGACACTGTATTGGAGTATAAATACATAAACCTTCACAAACAAGGTAGCAATGTGGCAGTGGGTCCAAGGCTGACATGTCTAATCCCTCCTCTAACCTCCTTGTTCTCGACTGGGCATTGCTGGCTGTGTGGCTGGTTTGTAAACATGGGGTTTATTTACAGGAACCAACTCAATTACTTTTTCTCATTTTTTAAAAGGAAATGATAATTAATTTTTCCTTAGCTATAAACTAGCTAGAAACTGGCTATAGTTAGAGAGTGGAGAAATAGTTAATGAAAGCACTGTCATCTAGGGTGATAAGGGCCTTCTGGCAAGCCAGTGGTAGCAGGGCTGATGCATCTCAGTGTCAGGACAGACACAGTGAGTTTGAGACTTGCACTGAAAATTGCCTCTGATTTAACACTCAGTCATCCAGGACATGGACCCGCTGGGATAACCAGGCTCTGAAGAGCCTTGTGACCGCTGTAAGTTGCAGTCCAGCCAGAAGTCTTCTTTAGCTCAGAGGGTACACCCCTGAGCTAATTGTAGAAATGAAGGCTGATCATAAGCAACACGGTGACACCAGTGCTGGGAGAAACAGTGACCAACTTTCCAAAATGGCAGAGAAATAGGGGAAGCAGTGGGAAAGGCTGATGGACGAAGATGCTCTGGGGAGGGAAAAGTTTAGAGACCTGTTTTATGAAAGGGAAGGTGGGCATATAGTATGTGCTTACTGATGGCAAGCTCTGATCCTACAGCACTGCGTCAATAAACCAGAGCATTTAAAGAACAGCTATCCTAAATGAGTACACTGTTAAGGAGCATGAGCTTGAATTTACATTTCCACAGCACTCAGCGATAGCCTAAAGCCAAAGCCCTCTGAAGCTCACCCAGTGGTTTGCAGTCTGCTTTCCTGCCTGACTCAATCTGGGAATGACACCAAGCGGTCCCCTGGTGGAACGGCACGTAAATTATTTTGCTATGGCTTCTTTTAGCTGCTACATTTCTAATGTACCACCCTTAACACGGGCTGTTTTATGCTGCTGCACGAAAGCATGGAAAGCATTTTGTTATTTGCTCATTTTATTTCGTTATGCAAACTTGTTGTCTAGAGGTGATGTGATCTGTGGAAAATACTCAGCATCCATCCAGTGATTTCTGGACTAGCACATGTGTGGCATGTCTGTACTTCATAGCTGAGATATCCTGGAGCTATCTCCAGTTACAGCTGGAATATCTGAGCAGTGCTGTGCTGAGATAGCAGTCTGGAAGTACAGAAGAGTACAGCAGTTTCACTAGTGACTGCATTTCTCTGCAGGGAAAATTAGCTGGCAGGCGGCTGTGCTGAGGTGTTAGGCTGTTTCCCAATCCAGAGCTATTTTGGTGGGCATTAACTCTGCAACCTTTGCACCGGGTTCTGTTGTACAATGCAGGCATGCTGTGTTGCCTGTTTCTGCACCAAACAGATCTGTGATATAACAGACATCATATCAAATATTAACCTAGCAGAGGTTATTTTTGTCTCTCTGTTGCAAGATAGCTGTACCCAGATTAGGAAAATGCAGAGTAGATCTGGTGATTCTTACTGAGCCAAGAAGATCCAGGGCTGGCTGGGTAAATCAGCACAGCGGATCTATAGTGCAGAAAACAAACAGTTCAATAATGATCCTACTTTTAAGATGAAAGCAAAGCCTCTGTACTCAGTGAAATAACAACAGCTCAGATAAGGTAACACTAGAAAGGTGATGAAACCCCTGCACTAACTCTAAGCTATCTGGCACGGATGCTGCTAAGGAAATTGGTGCAGCAGCAAGAATTCTGCATGGGCTGCAAAATGCTGCTGAGGAGCTATATAAAATCACCATAGTTTCATGCTTCAGCTAGTTGAAACACTTATAATCCAGAAAGTGGTATGTATGAATGTTGTGGTTTTACCTGACAGGCAGCTAAAACAACCACACAGCCGTTTGCTCACTCTCCCCCCCACCATCCAGTGGGATGGGGGAAAGAATCGGAAAAAGAAATGTAAAACTCATGGGTTGAGATAAAGACAATTTATTATGACAGAAAATGAACAAGTAGAAGAAAATGATGATGATGATGATAAAATAAGAATATACAAAACAAGTGATGCTCACCACCCACAGACCACTGATGCCCAGTTAGTTAGCGGGCCGCCGTCCAAACCCCCAGCCAGCTTCCTCTGTTATGTACTGAGCATGACATCGTATGGTATGGAATATCCCTTTGGCCAGTCTGGGTCCTGGCCGTGCCCCCTCCCAGCTTCTTGGGCATCCCCAGCCTCCTCGCTGGTGGAGCAGTATGAGAAGCTGAAAAGTCCTTGACTTGGTGTAAACACTGCCTAGCAACAACCAAAATATGAGCATGTTATCAACATTATTCTCATTCTAAATCCAAAACACAACACTATACCTGCTATTAGGAAGAAAATTAACTCTATCCCAGCCAAAATCAGGGCAATGAAGCAGGTTCCTGCTCTTTAGGTGTATTCACAGGGTTTTCTAGACCACCTCCAACCATGGATGATGTCTTTTATATTTTTCCAATATGTTACAAAAGTTTTTCTAATGGACTGTGAGTTCCTGCCCATCAAATTAAAGCATAGTGACAAGCATCTTGCTTGCCTTGGTTGTTTTTCCTGGATGCTTTAGAAATAGTTCATGGAGTCCCTGGAGACTGTAGACCACAGGCTGAAAATCACTTAATAATTCTCTTTCCTGGTGCCTTGCAGATTCCTCAGACACAGCATCTCTTTCAGCAGAAAAACCAAGGTAATGCATCCACAAATGCATTCATAGCTTATTTGAGACAGAAGGTATGTTTTTAGGTCAGGACAGTGGAGTGTGCATGTCAAAAAGAACTTGATAGAGAACAAAGGGGCTAAGTGACATTTATTGTATGATAATATATTTTTTCTTAATTTCTTTTTGCATTCAAAACTTTTCCTTGGTCGGTGAGGTGAGGTGAGAGGTAAGTGAGTTTGTAGGGCAGAAAACACTGGTTAAACTTACTCTGCTGTGGCTAGCTTTATTTTTTTTTTTTTGTGTTGACTTTGGGTTGGGAACAGTCTGTGGCTGTTTCTTCTTCAATTGTATTTTTAACTTTTGGCAAAGTCTCACAGTCTTGAAGATGCTTATTTTTATAGATTTCAGAAAACAAAATAAATAAAAACAAGCTATTTGTATCTCTGTGCTTGTGTCATTCAAAGTCATAACTATGACTTTCACTGGTCAAAACAGGACCCAACAGCTGTTCTTCTACAGCTGTGGAGAGCTCGGATAATACTTGATAATGCTAAAGGCACAATATATTTTTCAAAAAGCCCCCCATCTTTGCTTGCAGTAAGAGAAAGTTCTTATTTATGAGACAGCTGCCAAAAGATAAGACTGCTTTTTTCCAAGTAAGTCCATACCAGCAGCTAGCATTTCCTAGAGTGGAAATCACTGCTTCCATGTAGGGGGAATTTATACAGGGATACACACACATTATTGTGGATGAGTATCCCGGCCCCCTCTGTGCTTCTCCTGGCCCCAGACACTATGGTATTGCTCCCCTCCCGCATGGTGGGGTGGGTTGTGGGAGGCAGCGGGGCTCCCTATGCTCTGCATTCAGGTGTCAGGTATTACTAATCCCATGCCTCCTCTTCTGTCAGCTTCTGAAAACTCTCTAAATGTTTCTATGGATGAGGAATTTCTTTGTGTTTCAGTGGCAGCAATGGGAAGCTCTGCTTGAAGATATAGTGTGGTGCCACATGCCAGCCATGGCTTTGCAAGCCAACCGTTGTGCTGTTGGGCAGTTCTGGCACTGCATTTTGGAAGGCGAAAGCTACTCCAGCTACTCTTTTCCCCACTTTCAGCTGAACTTACAGGGCAGCAAGAAAATGGATAAAGGCTGGAAGATGGCAAAGGGCAGCGGGATGGGACAGCGATGCTCTCTCAGGAGGGTCTTCCCTTGGCACAGCCTCACCCAGAATGATATTGCATCAAGGCCTGAGAAGCATGGGCAGAGGTTTTAGGGCTCTGTTTTTACAGCCTCTTAAAGAATGCTATTGTCATAATAGCATTCTGGTATTTCTGGATCTAAAACGTCCAATAAAAATTTAAGTGGGAAAACATATCAAAGTCACCCTTATTTTCTGCATTTATAGCTCCAGTTCTCACAACACACCACAGACATTACTGTCTAACCATACAAGACTGTGTCCTCAATAAGGACATCTCTGCGTTAAGGACGTTCCCCCTGAGTTTGGCAAGGCCAGGAGCTGAGCGCCCAGCACTGTGTGCAGAGGGACCAGGGCACAGTCACCCTTGGATGAACAGCTGGCAGAACTAGCACAAGTATGTGGGGACTCCCAGGAGAGCAGGACATGTTTGACAGCCACTGTCATCATCCTCCAAAAGGAGCTTAAGGGAGTCAGTTGTGGACAGGGGGTGGGGATGGAGAATTGGAGGGGGAGCCCACTCACGCTTGCAGCCTCACTGCCTCCAGCACTGGAACAAAAGCAATGCCAGGTCTGTGCAAATCCAAGGGGTGGCCTTGCTTCTGCTGCTGGATTTTGCTCTGAGGGAATAGGGGTGTCCTGGCTACCTTCTTGTTAAGTAAACCTTACTGCTACAAATAAATTATTAGCATCTGTCTGTTTTGATGCCCACAGGAATCTGCCATTCTCCCTCTGATTCTGCTATGTCAGGTGTGGACCCTGCCTGCTGGACGCACCCCGTTCAAATATTAATCACCCAGTTTCTGTCCTAGGTTTCTCTTGCCAGCCTTTCTGGCCATTCTTCACCATAGCCTTGCTTTGAGTAACCTGTGAAATGTAATATCCTAGGTTATGATATGAGTGAGCATGAGGCAGTGTCTTCTGGTTTGCCATAGCTGGCTTAAGTGTTAAACCAACAAACTACCTCGTCTTCTCTAAAACGTTCCTCCTTGCTAGCTACTTCGTGAAGGCTAAGAACTTTACCTCTCTGTTCATAGTAAAGCCCTCAGCCTCATTGTTTCAATGAGCTTAGCTGGATTTTCCTGCTGGGATCACCTGCCAACCCTTGGAGGATCCCAAGGTTAATAATCTGAATGGTGCTGCCTCAAACAACTAATGTGGAAAAAGACTACTTGCTGGAAGAAAACACAGTTCCTTGAAACAGGGCACACAAGAGTACCTGAGCTTCTCCTAACAACCTGGAAAGCTGGTCTTGTGACCAGTTGCAGTAAGTGTATGGTGACTTATGGCAGCAAGGTCAATTTTCAGCAGCAGAGATTCTGACCCTGTGTGTAGGGGAAGGCTGTGAAGTGTTACTTTTTTAGTCTTGAATCTACTGGGAGAATGCAGTAATTGTAAAGATTATCTTCCCACACGAATGTTACTAACCCAACTTCCAGTAACTTCTACTAATCTCCACCATGTCCTGTCTGAATTCTTGAAATGCTGCTCTTAAGTAACACTGACTTAAAAACCAACCTCCCACTGTTACTTATTACAGTGTTTTGTAACTACATTTAAAGGCAGAAGGTTTGCTGATATCTCTAGGTGAGGAAGAACTTAGAGCTTTTAATATTTTTCAAGCAATGATCTTCTAACCTGGAACCCATCATTTGCTGTTGATTACAACTGGCCAAACAATGAATGACCACAGCATCCTCTGCTTTGGAGCACCAAGAGAAGCAGGAAAGCTTTGTTTTTGTCAGTATAGTACTACTGTCTCTTCCAAGGCAAGCACAGAGAAAACGTGCAGGTGAGAGCAAGCAAAAGAATGGGTTTTTTTTCTGTATTCTGAAGTAAGAAAAAGGTCACAATTCTATTTATTTCTTTATTACGTATGAAAGTGTTTATTGTGTGAACTCCTTGCCTAGGAGTACTGTGGATAGTAAAGGTTTCTGTAGGTTCAGAAAGTATCTCTACTGCATCATGAAGGAAACAATTACCAAGTGCTATGAAATACAAAGACATCAACTCTGGCTCAGTATGTCCTTGAGTGCAAATCACTTGGAGCTACTAGATTATGTTAGTGATGTAGTGTTATATATTGCCACCTTCTTATATCTTCTCCTTTGCATCCATTACTGGCCACAGCTGGAGGCAGAGTATTGGGTTTGAGGGACCTTTTGTCTGATTTGGTAGAGACACTTCTGCCTTCTTATGCTTTTCTGATTGCTTCTGATTTAAATTAGACATACAGAAGACAGTAGTGAAGCCATATTTTGTCTGTCCCATAGCAACAGGCTAGAAATTTTGCAGTGCCTGTCTCATTTGTTTAACGTACATGCCAATCTCGATTTTTCCAAATACTTATGTATGAGTATAAAGGCTATCATATTTAAACACAGCTCTTGCTTGTAGTCTCCCACCTGTGCACCAATGAGTAAGCATATGGTGATAGATTGTCAAAACCAGCTGGGATCATCCTAGTGACATCCTGTATAACTCTGACTTCCCCAGTGGTCCCGCACAAGAGCTCTGAACTGCCTGAGCCACAGATGTCAGCCACAGCATATCTATCCTCCATCCTGTCACACTGTCTTGGTTTGAAGCCCTACAGGGCACAGATCACATGGAAAGTTTTTTCTGAGGTTATTTCCTCTGTCAGAAATGAGCAATGTGGTTTGTATCGGAATTTGTTACCGGATCTGATTTTACTGATTTTATCTCATTTGCTGCTTGGAGGAAAGACTCATTTCCTATCAGAAGTGTGTTCCCGTGAAGACATTGCTGGATCTGATCAAATGGCATTTTGATCACCTCTTTAGTAAGCCAGGCAGGGGTTATGGATCCCTGATGGAAAGCAATGAAGCCATTTTGTGTTACTGAGTACTGCTCAGTAGCTGAGCTGCAGCAATGAGTTGTGCTTGTGCTCTGAGCTTGCTGCAAGCAGAAAGGCTACATGCAAGCATAAGCCACCATGAACTGTATTTTATTTGACAATTGGAGCAGCCAAAGAGGTCACCTTCTTTAACCCAGTTGATGAGCAATAACTTTTAAAGCCCTTGCTTTGGATGTGTGTCTGACCCCTGAGCTCATATACCCCCTCTGTGCAAATTCAGTGCCTCTTCACAAAGTTTGAGGGACTGAAGGGGCAGTGGAGACAGATTTTCCCTTCTCATTTTTAAATAGTGTCAAAGTGAAGACACATGAAGGTCAATGAATAGGTTTTGCACTGTTGTATAGCTCCTGGCCACAATTCCAGTTTGAAAGCAAGCCAAAAGATTTCTACTATTGGGACCACTCGGGACCTTTATTTGGGGCTCAGAGAGAAATTCTGGGCAGTCCCCACAGTATGACTTTTCTCAGTCCTTCAAAAGAGGTGATTTAAAATTTGCTCTGTAATTAAATTATTATAACTAGCAGCAATTTCCTCCTGCTTGCAATTAAGTTCATATTAAATTTATCTCTATCATTTTTGTTTGCATGAACCTGGGAATCTTGTTTTAATTGACTAATTTAGATAGAACAAGAGATAAGGTTCTTCTGGGAGTAGGCGCCTGAAGGCTCCAAACTTCTCATGTTGAATCACCGTATCAGCCCAGGGCCAGGATAGTGAGGGTAAGGAAATACTCCTTCCTGCAGAGTTTATCAAGAGGACCTTGGGATCAAGGTAGCTAATTATTCAGGTTAAACACTTCTTGAAGTTCTTGTGAATGCAGATTTTATGTATGTAGAAAAGCGACGTGTTAAAAGGATATAAAGCCATAGCACTTTTTCAGTCAGGTAGTTCACCAGTTTGCAGTGGGTTGGTTTTTTTTTTTTGGAGCCTGACCTGATCCAAAGCCTGTGGAAGTCAGTGGAAAAACTCTAAAGACAGTCCTGGCTTTAAGTCAAGGAATTAAGTTGTATGCCTTAGTGCCACAGGATATTATTGCACTAAAGAGCTTATGAAGATTAAAAATGGGATTAGGCATTACCATGAATGAATGCAAAGAGGTTACATGGCTGGGATAAAGCTGCAATGTTTTATTCTGCCTTTCAGGGAAATGGTCCCAGACTGGAGTCAAGAAAAAAAATAATTATGTATCATAGCATTACTCACAATGAGGTGCATCTTGTATCTGCTAAAGTGGAGGAATCTGGCACTAAAGGTAGCATGTGGAACTAAAATATCACTGTTTTTTTTCAAGAAGCAGTTTTTGCCGATCAGTGACATGAAAATATAATATCTCATGTACTTCCCTTTTTTTTCTTTTGAGCCTTAGAACTTTGCTCTTTTTTTTTTTTTTTTTTTAATTTATTTTTCCAAATGACCTTTTTGTTGCAGTTGCTCCCTTTGTCCCTAGGGAATCAGCAAAGAACCCCTGGTGCTGCGGGAAAGAAGAGAGGACAGGGCATGGGGAGGGGAGGAGACCTGGGACAGCTGCTGTCAGTGGGAGCAGATGGAGGAGGGAAAAGGCTTTCCTGAAGTGCCTTTGTCTGGCGGAAAAGAAAAGCGAAGCACATGGGAGGAGGGAGGCATAAATGGGAGGAGAGAGGTGAAGGAAGGATGAGGAGGGGGAGCAGACAGTGTGGTGCCAGGGACCACGCATGGGGGCACGCAGATGATGTGTGGAGATCAGGCCCCCTCACACCTCAGCTCGATGACGGGTTGCTGAGGACTGCCGCTTACTGCATACATGTCCGCACCACGCTTTCGTAGAGTGGGAGGCCGTTGCTGCTGACTTTGCTCTCTGATGGTGCAACGGCCCCGCAGCAGCAGGAGGTCGCTTGGGCTGTCTGACGCTTGCGGAGGGCGAAGGGCTGGCACAGTCACCTTTCCCAGAGGGCTCGCTGGGTGCTATCAGGGGTGTAGGTCTGAGCCAATGGTCCCTACTCTTCTTCTTTTTTCTTTTTTTTTGTTTCCACAGAGAAATAACTCCTGACAGCAACAGGGAGCAGAGGTGAAAGCTCAGCTCAGATGTTTTTCTTCCATCATATTAATGTGTTCCTGTTTCTTCACTGGTTTGTTTGTGTCTTGTTATCGGAAGCTTACAGACGGCTGCTAAAGAGAGCTACCTGTGTGTTTAACTTTGATATTGTAATGACTGAGCATAAACTTCATATGAAAAGCAAACTTACTTTCTGCACATCGCTACTGTATAGCTTGAGAGAAACCAGCACAACTGTCCTGCCTCCTGCAGGAACTATGCCTGATCTGTACCAGATGTTCTCTGCAGGGGATTCTTGGATGCTTTCTACAGTCCAGTCACAAATGTCCTAAGTTACAGAGCCTTCCCTCTTCCCATGGGACAAGAGGCCAGTTTTCCCAGGGAAGGTATTTGTTAGGACTTCTTGATAACAACTACTTAAAATTTTGATGTCTTGTTATGTTCAGATAGATTTTCCTTGTTTCATCCTAGCTAATATTTGTCCTCCTTTGTAACCTATACCCTACAGCTACTTCCAGATGGGAATCACAACTCCACCTGGCTGTTTCAGGGGGCTGTGCATGCTGGAGCAAATTCCCTGCTGCCTGTGGAGTCCTTACTCCTCCTTTTTTCATTTTCTATCTGTATGTTTCTTTCCTCTCCCTCCCTCTTCTACATTAGCTCAAAAAGCTTAACAGTTTGTCAGCCTCTGTCCTCAAAATGCCTAGAACTGAATGCAGCTTTCTGGATGGGGATGCAACAGTGCTAAGTTCCTCTCAGGTTTCTCATAATATAGCTCCTTGTGTTACTATTTCTGTATAGGCAGTTTTAGTCCAAAATTGCTTCATTTGCTGATCGTATTTCATTACAATCTCATTGCTGACTTGCTTTCCCCTTGCTCTTGTCGGAGACTTGTGCTTAACAGATCTTCTCCAAGCTTAATATTTGTGTTTGCAAGGATTGTTCCCTGATACCTCCATCTGCACGTTCCCCAACCCCACTGTCTATATGTGACCTGGCCATATACTGACATTTTCAAGACTGTGCTGCATCTCCACTGCCCTCCCCTTTTAGTGAAGTTCAGTATCCCCAGGCTGGAGTAACACACTGGCTTGGAGATCAGGATTATTACTAATTCATTAGTTCCCAGTGATGTACTTACAAAGTGCCTAGCATGGAAAGACCTTGATCCCAGCGAGGGTTTCTGGTAACACTGCGGTTGCTAAAGCCAGATCTAACACTACTTCTTGTTCCCATGTGGTTGGCCTGCTGTTATTTTTTTTTCCTTTACTTTCAGACCTGCAGTCATCTCCCCTGGCGCAGACAGATGCAAGCTTGCTACGCCTTTGCCAGCATCTGGCTGGATGATGAGGTGGCTATCTGGTGTTCAGGTTTGATCTGACTTGTATCCAACTAGCTTGTGAGATGAGCAAATGAGCTTGCCGCCTTCTTGTGCCTTTCTTTCTAGAGAAACCAGTATGGGGTTTTGATGAAGCAATGTGAGTTTGTGCCTCAGGTCATCCGTGGGGCAGAAACATCTGTATGGCTGAGGAATGGGCCCTGTCTCACATCTGTCTATAACCTGCCCCTCTTCACCCTCTGTAAGCCTGCATAGATCACACTTTTAAGGGATGTGTTCTAGCAGCCTGCACTGGAAGGGGTGTTAACAGTCCTGGGACTTCATCTTTTGCTCCTTCTAGGGTCCTACTCAGAGGTGAAGGGAAACAAAACATAGGTTATTGAGTTCTCCTAATAACACAAGATACAGATTCTCCCACTGATGTCATTCCTGCTTACCTATTCTGTCACCTGTGATTACATGGACATTGTGGTAGTCTGAAGCATCCCTTGCTCCCACATTTTGATGTGTTTCTCTCCAAATTCTCTTTCTTCCTGGATGACTGTGCTGCATCAGCCACTGTCTCCCAGATAGATCAAGCCCTCTTGTAAGGGATCAAGTTCAGCTTGCTCAGGGGATGCCCCTTGCAGATAGTTTATGCCTTGTGCGAATGCTTTTCTTCAGTACCATAACAGGCTTGGAGCTCCTGCAAGTGCTCCTTGGCTGCCTGCCATACCCTGTCTGATATGAAGGAGGGTCTTCCCAACATTGCTGCTCCATGCTCTCCATGTTCTTGAAGGAATCTTTCCTTCCTATACACTTTCCCTGTGCTCACTGCTGGCCTGACCAAGCTCTCAGGGTACCAAAAGCCTTCTCCACTCCCAGTGCCCCCCCTGACTAAAGTCATACTCTTCATAGGGTAATGTAGTTCATCTATTTGTGTTGTATCCCTGGTCTGCCCAGCCATTGGGAAGGTCTACTGTATGTTGCATAAGTGCTGGTGATTGCTGTGCTCAGCCACTTCATTTACAGCCTCAGGAATGTGAGAGGCCCTCAGAAAAATGCCAGAGACAAGAGTGTTTGCAAATGCCTGAAGGCAATGAACCTTCATAGTGAAGGTATCCGTTTCACCCAGCAGGAACAGCAAGGGCCAAAATCTCACCACAGTTATGCTAAACTTCAAGAAGGGAAACCACATAAAAAAATGAGAGCACTTGTTAAAGATAAGCTAAAAATTGCACCTGATAGAATTAAATCCTTATGTGCTCCCAGCACAGAGGCTTCAGCCATCCCACTCCCTACAGGTGGATTACAGTCGGTGTGGGGAAGCCTGGGAGCCATGAGCGCTCCCCGCCTTGGGCAGTCAGAACAACCTCTGGAGGTGCAGGTCCCCAATGTCAGGGTACTAAGCTGAGCCCAACTTTAACAACCCTAGCAGCACTATAGGGACTGGGGGTAAGATTTCAAAGTCAAGTAGTCCAGTATGAGGAAATTTCAGAGTTGAGCACATTTATAAGCATGTGATACTAACTTTAATTTTAATTGCATGATCTTCTGTTCTTTTTTTTCTAATCTGTCTGGACTGGCATCACAATGGTGTGGTGATGCTGAAAGAAACTGTTGGCTGGAATAACCTGTCAGCCTTGAGTGATTCTCAACAAGTCATTCCTATGAGGCATTACATAAATGCTCTCGAAATACATGCTCATTATTCCTCGGATCTCCAAACTGAGGCCCTGGATCTTACTGAGATCTGACTGAGATCAGACCTCAGGAGAGTGAGGCTCACTAATGAACACTCATAGCTGTAACCACAACCAATGACAGCTGTATTTTAAACACCAAGACATAATGTTAAGTAACCTGAAAAATCAGGTACTGGAGACCTAAAGGTAATGGATACTCTTGACATTAATTTTTCTAACTCTCAAATTCACATTTCTAAAATAGAAAAATGCCCCACAAAACACACAGTGATATTGTCAGAACACATTTGTTAGTCCATACTGTATTGATCAATACCATAGGAAAATGCAGTAGTGGCTTGATACTGAGCGAGGCGCTGATATGCAGAGTGTCGGAGGATGGGAATCTTGCACTGAACATCTTCAGATCTGAAGAATCCAACTTACACTGAAGATTTTTTTCTTTTTTTAATTGAGATTCCTGAGATGATTTAGATATATTAGGGGAGGAAAAGCAAGACAAGTGCTTCTCACTTTTCCCAAGGTTCATTCTTCTTTTCTTGCAGAGATTTACGTTTATTGATCTTTCTCACTAGAGCCAGAAACTGAGGTCAGTGAGGATGGTGCTCATCTTTGAGGTCACTGTTGGTGTGATACAGAATTTTCCAGGATCAGTTAAAACCAGCTTTACCTTTGGTGTTATTAAAGAGCAGTAACCATGTGAAAAGATGTTTTTCTGGCTTTCAAAGTGCTGTTGGGAAGAGATTTATAAAAAGCACCCCCTGCCCCAAATAACTCTTGACTAACTCATATTTGTATCTCACAGGATAGAGAGCATTCAAAGACAAAAGATTTTCTAATAGACACTCAGTGATGAATTGCAAGGAAAAAATCTCCTAAGACGGCTGAAAAGAAAACACTTTCTAAGGTTGAGACTTGACAGCATACACCAGGAGGAAATTGAACCTGACCAACTTGAAACCCCTATGAACATTTAGAAAGTTCAGCAACAACAAGAAGCAAAAGGAGATGAGCGTTTGCAGCTCTGTCTTGCAGTCATAGCAATGAGAAGGAACTAAGTGTCATTCACACCTCAGTCATTTTTTGCTATAGAAACATGCTGACGCTCAGTTGCATAAAGAGTCCCAGAAGACATAACTGGCCAAAAGACTTTAGCCCTAAAGAAATCATGTGCACCATGCCTGGGAGAATACACCAGTCATCACTCAGGGAAAAAATGCTTCTCAGAGGATATTACAGTTAGTCTTTATTACCTGTTGTTTGGAGATAAATAGCTGGTTTTCTCTCATGAGGAGTCGTGAGTGGCTTTCAGAGCTTTCCTCAGGAAAGGATTTGTAGAATGAAAAGCTATGTCATCTGCCCTTCTCTAGATATACTTAGTAAGCAAGTCAAACTACATTCTTAGGATTTTTTTAAAACATTTTTTATTCATTTTTATTTTTTTGGCTTGTTTTTATAGTAAAAGAACAAAGAATAACTTATTACAATGTATACAGACTGCAGTCTTTCAATAAGCTACTTTAATACATTTGCTTTCTTGCACCATAGCCATCTCTCACTGATTGAAAAATGGAAGTTTCAGACGTTATAGCTCATTAGAAAAAAATTCAAAACCTCAGACAAAACAACTGTGAGGATGTTTTAAGACTCCTCTTCCAACTCTCAAAATTCCTTACAAATAAAGGATTAAATGTAATCCCTATTAATGAATAGAAATTATTTTAAAAATAACTAACAAACTGTATTGACTCAAAACATCTCCTGATATAGCTCATCAGCCAGGCATGAAAGCTGGGGTATGTGAGCATTCCTGCTGGACTCCTCTAGGAAGGAGAATGGAGGAGTTCTCTGATGGGAGCTGCAGTTATGGTGATCAGATGTGCAACTACACCAGGACCCTCCCATTTGCTGAAATGCTTCAGTCTCTGGACTAAGGAGAACTTTGCTTTTACCCCTGTATTTTCTGACTTTGGACTGCTTTCCCAAGGCCTGGGATGAAAAGGGAGTGAAAGGACTAATTCAAAGGTTCTCCTCTTGTTGTTTTCCTGCTTAAAAAATTGAAAACTCAATGATAATTGAGGCAGCCAGCTTGTAGGATCCAAAACTGGATCCAGCGGGTCTTTTCCCAGATAGAAAAGGACAGACTGAGAAGGTGGAATAAGGATCACATGCTACAGGATGGTGTCATGTGAGGGAAAGCACAAGAGTATTGACATAGGAACATTTACATTTAACCACATAAGGAGAAGACTAGCACATGAGCTTGAAAAAAATGAAATCAGTCCCCTACAGTAAAGCTAGATAAAATGTCATTTACATAAAGAACACTTAGGGACGAAGAAAAGCCTTAAAAGGTGAGAAAGGTGGGAGAAATTGGGAGTAAATGGAAAGGACAGACTGCCTTTGCCCAAGGAAATAGCCGTGGGCTGCAATTAGCTAAATGGTACATGACTCCTGCACTGTGATTGCATTGCGGTTCTGTGGTGCTCTTTGGCTTACTGCTGTTTCTGATGGCAGGAGTGCCGAATAATAAAAGCTGTACTCTGGACTGCCAACAGGAATTCCCTTTAGCTTTTGGTGCTGAAGCTATATTTTAAATGAGAACTGCTAGCTTTTATTTCTGGAGTAACAGTAGTGGATAACTATAGCACAGCCATGGATTTATAGCAAAGCTTTATGCGTGGGGATCGATCTTGCAGGCAGGATTTGCTCTCCTCCCCACAACCACTCCTTGCTCCCATGAACATGCTCAGCATAGGAAAGATAAGCCAGGGGGAGTCAGTTCTTATGCAATGAGGCTCGCCAAGCTGAAAGCAATGATTAAAAATGCCACCTCCTCTTACGAATATTGTGTAGCTACAACAAAGCTCTCTCATTGCCTCCAAAAAACCCAAAAGCCCTTCATTAATGCCAGGGCAGTAGGGAATCTCGGTGCCTTCCCCGAGCATTTAAGTGGCTATGAGTGCCTCCCCACTCACCATCGCTCAGGCTGCCAGAGACCAGGAGACACAAATCAATAGGGTTAAGTGGATTCACTCTGTGCTTGCCTGCATATACACATCCTAACCTCCCCCTGCCTCCCCACCTGCTCTGCTGTTATCTCTCCCTGGGGAACCACCATTCCCCTGCTTGTCCAGATGAGCTCCACAGCTTGAAGTTGCATGGGGGTGAAGAGAAAAGCCTTCCTGCTGATAGGGGTGTGTGTGAAGGGAGACTTGCCCCATGCTAAATACAAGGAAGAGGGAGAAACTAATGCAATACCATATTCTGCTAGATGAGGTGGGACTACTGGCACTGTCTGTGACAGACTGTAATAATTCCCTGTCTTCTTAACTGGCCTCAAACATGTCCTGGGGAGTGAATGCCTCATGTAAATACGTATGGGCCTGGGGACAGTGCAAGTGTCACACAGGGGCTTCCCATGGAAGGAGAGGAAACACGATGTCATTTTGACTGCTGCTTCTTTGGAATTGCAACCACTCAGGAACACAAAAGGAATTAATAGAATGATTAATTCACTTAGCTATTGATCTCAGACACACACATTTTCATTTAACATTATTAGAACAGCCAGAGTCTCATGGCTTATAGCTGTTGGGCAGTACAGCAGAAACAACATTTGCAAGTCTTTTTTCCCTCTTGCTGATGCGGTGAATCTTTGCAGCAGCTTCCTTATAGTGAACCCTTGGCGAAGGGTCTCCTTCCCCATAAAAATAGCCCAATGTCTGGACTGGTGACTTTGATCCTGTTCTCTATAGATATTCTCTCAGCAACTAATTGGTGGCCTGAATAACATGGGGACATAGTCCCAGAAACCCTATGTAGAAAGGGACGGAAGGAAGAAAAAAGAATGGGCTTGATATAATTAGGTCTGGACATACATGCACATCCATGCACACAGTATCTCAGCTAACCAGGAGAAAAGTTAATGAATACAAATACAGCCTCCCCTTATGTCCATACACATAAAGATCTATGAGAGTGGGAGAAGACAGGAGATGGTGCAGGGAGGCATTAAGACATTTTTCAGTGGTTTCATCACATGGAGCATGAGGTCTGTTCAGGGTCCTGAATAACTTCTTTGCCAAATTCAATTGCAAAGGACTTTCTCATAACTAGCTCTTACAAAACCACCCTGCCCATAACAGGTGGATGTAAGGGCCAAAAATAAGTGTCAAAGGTGATGAAGACCATGCTGGATTCTGTGGAGTCAGATGCTGACACCTTAGATGATCCCAAACTGGGCCAGCTCGTGCAGTTCCAGATGGCTGAACGCTTCCCATGGGCAAATCACTGTGATATCTGCAAAAGAGAGAGAATGAGAAATGGGTTCTGGTCATTGCATTTCTTGGATTTCTTTTGTATTAATAGAAAGGCTGAATTACTCAGGAAACATCAAAGATCGGAAGAGCAAGGAGAATGAGACTCCACTTGAAGTTTAAATGAGCAGATGAGCTCTTCAAATCTGGTACTACCTACCAGACCGAACCAGATTAGTGTATTTTTTTCCTGTGCCAACTTTCTCTGTGCGAAAAAGCAAACCAGCATTTCCTATAGTCTCTTCGGTGACTGTGTAGACTGGTGTGAAAATTTGTGCTGGTTATGTGATTTCTGTTCTTATAAACTGCCTGTAGCCAAACTGTGTTCTCCTTGAAGACACGTGCAGTCTTAAATCAGATGCTGAATAGTTTGGTCTACAACATTCAGGATCTGTAATTCATTGATATGTGCAGTTATTGATAGTAAGAAGTTCTGACTGGCTACAGTTCATCCAGTGCGTGTTTCTCAATCCCAGATGGGTGCATAAAATTCTTAAAATTAGGATTCTGAGAACACAAATACTTAACCATCTGGGTTAATCACAGTTCCTGTGATTTTTGGTATTAATAGCTTAGTATTTGGCATTTCTTTGAGAACCTCATTCTGCTGAAATTCTTAGCCAGAGTATTAGCAGAAAACAAACAAGCACATTTGCAGCCAAATGCAAGTATGCAGAATTGAAACATGCCTAAATAGCCTTTCTGTCTTGCTGTGTATGTAAGCATAAGCATGACCATGGAGAACTACCCTTCTCTGGTGACCCTGAGAGCTGCAGAGGGGCCAGGGAGAAAGGGAGCCCACCCCAGACAGTCCTCTCCTGTACTGAAGCATGACTGCACTTATGTTAAAGCAGGGCATGACAACGACGTCCTGCAGCACTTACCTGTGCCCAGCCCCTCCATGCCTGGGATGTCATCTCCAAACCTAGGAGACAAAAGAACAGGAGAGTTTGGGCCAGCAGCACCCAGGAAGGGGGAGTTGCCCTGCACCCCTAGCCAGGGAAGGAGAAGTGTGGGTGGGCAGCAGACGAGAAGCAGCAGCTCCAGGCGGGAGAGCTGACGGCAGCAGGGGACAGGGGGAAGCCTCCTGGCTCCTTGCCCAAGGGAAGAGGGTACCACAGGCACCCAGCTTAGCAGTGGGGAGCCACCCAACTAGCATGGTTTCTTTTTTTTTCCAAAATGCCCTTACCCTTTTACTCCTTTTTTAGGAGGCTTGCTCTTGAACTGCCTTGTCTGTCTCTGCTTGAATTTGGGAGGCCCCTTGCGTGGTGTAGTGGGACCAGTTGGAGCATCTCCAGTGTTGAGGTTGGTGGCTGGGTTCTCACTCATCGCTGGGCTGCTGCGTGTGGCAGGCGCACGCCTCTCTCAGATCCCTCTGTCTGCAAGAGAACAGCAAGGACTGATGCAACGCTCTGCTTATCACTTTATCTCTTCTGGGTATCAGTAGTCAGGCGACAGAATTACGGAAAGTATAATTGTGACAGGATTAAAGATAAAGATACTAAACATAAAGAAAGATTGTAATGCATACAAAGTAAGCAGGATAGCACTGCCTTTCTTCTGGTATGCTTCAATTAAGATGTCAAACAAAGGACAGTCGAGCTGACTGATTTGGGATATGACTTCTAGGAGCCACAAAGACACACTTAGGGCTTAAAGAAATACCCTGCCCTTGGGAATCATCACGATATACTTTACCTGTTCTCATACTTATGCCTAAGCACTACCTTTTGGACACTGATAAAGATGGGATGCTGAGCTATATGAGCCCTTAGTCTGCATGCAGCTGCAGTTAGGGCCTCATGTTTATCAATACCAACCTCAAGGGAAATAGCACAGGGTCTTTAAAAGATTGTAAAGGAGGCTAAGGCAAAGCATTAGAGACTGTCTTTTAGACAGAAATTAATTTCTAAGGATTCAGTAGAGCAATCTCTTTAACTTTCCCTGGGATATATCCCTTTTGGTATTTTTGAGCCTTATATCACATGCACTAACCTCTTCTGCACCACACTGTACGTGAGCCAAGCTCCACTTCAGAGTTTTCAGGAAGCAATTCTCGTGCAGAGCACATCTCTCCGGCCTTGGAGGGCAGAACTGCTGCACTCAGAACCCTTTGCTTCCTACCCAGTGAGGACAGCAATAACTCTCACCAGTGCCCAAGGGGGAGCTTCTGGCCCTCCATCAAATGTTATGCTAATTAGTACGCTAGAATGGTCTGACAAAGTGCATTTATGGAACACAAATAATTGCCAACTTTTCCTCCCCTCCTTGAAGTCACATTCTTCCCCATGACCATTACATAACTCTTATCTCCAGGTGTTCGTCCCTGTGCAGCCAGGCTGATGGAATCGCTGATGGAATTAACTTCAGGATTTGGTACTAAAGGCTAATCCCATTATGTCACCATAGTGCTCTGGCCTAATCCCCAACATCACCTGCAGTGACACTCTGGACTTTTAATCTCAGAACTATAAATGCCATCGAAGACGGGTATTTCTTTTTTTCTTAGTCTGAAGACAGTTCAAGTCTTTGACAGTCCCGAAATAGCCAGAGTGCCGGAAAACAAAGCCTGAGATGCAAGGAGAAGGACCATCCAAGCAATCCTCCTGTGTCACTTCCACATCAGTGCAAGGAGAAGAGCCGTGTTTCTGTATCTGTAGCAATCTGGGAATACTTCATCCCTGACTTCTTTCCATCTGTGCTGGCAGTAGGATGGATCCTAATGATAGCACCCAGAGGCTTGCTAGTTCTTCTGTCACTTGCGGTTGGGCTCCTGTCTCTGCTGTAATATCCCGAGCAGGAGGCTGGACAGGTTCCAGCAGCCCCAACTGGAGCAGCAGATGGTTGTGTCTGCAGCTGAAGTATGCACAGATGCTATTACCCCGCCTGTAACACAACGCTTCCTAAGCACACACTGTGCCCACAAACACAGGGATCAGCTCAAATCGTAGAAGTTACTTATTTGGCTGCCATCTCTGAAGCACCTGAACAACCGCCCAGTATTTACAGCTTTATCCTCAGAGGGTGGTGATAGGACAGGCAAATACTGTCACCTTCATCTTTTACAGAATGGGAATGGAAGTGCAGCAATCAGTATGACCTGGACTGTACAGCTGGGAGGAATGACAAAATCTTTTGACTCACAATTTTTTAGGGCCAAACTGAGAGGTGAAGACATTTTGGCTCCAAACCAAAGAGAGAATTTAGTGCCTCACTGTTACTCAGGACCAGTGAGGAATTCAGATGGTACTGCCTTACAGCAAAATGCTTTGCATTGGAAAACTGCTTCATGGCATGTCTGCTAATGCCCCAAAGTATAGTATTATGCCTGTACCTCAGGAGAAGTTCTCACCAGTAGGGTGTCTGTCAGTGCTAGGTACCCCTCCTGAACTACGAGAGACACACATCCACTTGTAAGCAGTTCATCTGACATGCAGAGATACTTGGCACCCATCTCAAGGGCTACTCCTGAAAGTATGACGGAAGATATAAACCAGCTAACAGATTTCCAACTTTTTGGCCTGACATCCAAAACTTGTAAGAGGCAGCTCAGCTCAGTCTCCAAGTGAATTCTCAGCATGGTACCTTAACCACAAAAATGTCTTTGAGGACAAACTCCTCTTAGTTTCTTGAATCCATGCCTTGCCCCTGGCCTTCACTCAATAGAGAAATAGCTAATGGGAAGACTCAGTGCTTGGAGTTTCCCTTTCCCCCCAATCTGAAGTAGTCATATCCACCTGCCAGCTACTTGATACCTGGGATTTGTTAGGAAAAAAGAATCTAACAAATCACACTTCATCTTCTCTCTCACCTGTATGAACCCAAGAAAGGGCACTCAGTGAAACTAAAAGGGACAATCCTAACCTCTTCCTTACCAACCTCCTTCTACCTATTCTCCCACACATCACCAAAAGAAAGGCCAGAGGATGGAAAGCAACCTTAATTCCACAGAACAGCCTCCACCTCACAGCAGGAATCAAGCTGCCCTCTCACCAGTTGATGGGACTCACCTGCCATCACATGCAAGCAAAGATGTCTCCATTCATGCTGGAGAGAGCCCTGCCCCACAGCAAGGGAGCTGCCCCAGTTCCCACACCTCAGGAAACAGCTTCCCCCACACACAGCCAGACATGGGTGGGCAGGAGGCCCCAGGATCACAGATGTGAGAGAAACACCCACCGCAGCTTCCGAGGGGAATTTCCCAGCCTTTCGCCTCTCCGTACCTGAGTACTTGGATAATCCTTGGTACCACACCAAACAGATGGCTTGACAAACGTTCAGTGAGACTGGGTCTTCTTCTCTAGCTTTCTGCAAGAAGCTATGCTGCCTCACCCCAGCACTTCCCAGGCTGCCAGGGCTCTTCCGCTGCTCCCAGCACTGGGATGCGGCTCCTGGGCAGGAGCTGATGGCTGTGGATGCAAAGGTTGTTGAGGAACAAGATGTTCTTTCACGCACTTCCTCTGCCCCCTCCTCTGACAAGGTGTTACCTAATTGCCCCTGACAGCATTTCTCCTCAGTCCAGGGTTTAATCCTCTGGGTAAGAGCTGCTTGCGTCCGAATGCTAATTATACCTAATACACAGTAATGGGCTTAGCTCAGTTGCGTCAGATATCCTATCTCTGGGTTGCTGGCCAGGTTAATCATCCTTCTTTTAGCTTTCTTTGAACTTAAAGAGGCTTGCATACTACTGACAAATACTGACTCTTTAATCTGCCCCCTCCTTAATCTCTGATTCTCTATGGAAAATTTCCCTGACAGATAATGCAGATGCCTCACTTGACCTTCTTCAGACAAATTCAGTGTAGGATCTCATCTTCCCCTGTATGAAACCTTCAAAAATACAGACTCCTCCATGTGTGCTTGTCTTCCTGGTGCCTCAGGGATGGTGTCAGACACGGAACACCCATGAGCCGTGGTCCTCCATGCAGTGATACGCTGGGAGAAGATGGCATCCTGGAGGAAGTACCCTCATTTTTACATTCCTTTTGACAGGTTTCTTGCATGCTCAGTACTTGACCTCATGAGAGCCACTAGCATCATCCTTGCAGTCAGGCTTTTGTCAGGGAATATTGTATCCAGTGTAAGATGCCTGTGAGGAGTGAGGAATCTCACAGCTCCAGTCTCAGTTGCTTGAGCTGGCTAATCACAGTGATGGGAAAAATCCACGCAGGTTCAGCCCTTTCTGATCCTGTGTTTTACAGGATCTCAGACCATTCTAGCAGCAGTTTTAAGACCAAGAACAAATGAAAAAAGATGCACTCTAAAAGAGAGAAACTCATTTCAAGTAGAACTATATTCCCACAACTGCATCCCAGAGGGGGATCATTGGGAAGAATATCACAGTTCGCAGAAGGGATTCAGTAACACCGGAGGTACAGCATCACATATTATGAACTCCCCACCAATGCGCCCTGCATGTACAGCTGGGCACTGGAGCTGGAAACACAAGCTGCCTGTCCCGACTGCCCCTCAGGACCCCCCCCGGTGCTGCTCACATGCAGGCTCAGCCAGCCACGGACACAAGCCAAGGGGGTGCCAGGGATCCCTGACCGAGGGGTGCCCTGCATGAGAAATCGAGTGGCCCCGCAGACGGCAGAGCTGCGGGGAGCTTTGAGACAAACCACTGCTGCAGCACTTGCCCTAACGTTAGAGGAAACAGCAAACAACCACCCAAGAACCACAACTCCCTCTCTTAGCTACTGGGTCTGTTCATGCTCTCCAAGCACAAATATTCACATTTTTCCCCCTTGGGATCTTATCAGGACTTTTCTCTCCTATGGGTTTTGCAGCCAGTTCCTCTTTCATCCCCCTGCCACCCTCATTATTGCTCTGAGCTCCTGGGAAATACTTACAGTGCTAAGGGCTCCTCTTGCAAATCATTCAACACCTGTCCTGCAGCCTGCGTAGAAAGGGTCTCGAGGTGTCCTTTCTCCTCCAGATATACCCTGCCACCAGGTGACATCAGGGCGCCAATCATGGGCGGGCCCCCGCGCAGCGGGGGGGGCATGCGGGGAGTGTTGTGACCCCAGTGCTCTGCAGACACAGCTCCAGCGAGGTCTGGAAGGGCAGCAGAGCCTTGACACGCTCCTGAGGGGCGACGTGCCCCTTTCTGCAAGAAGAGGTTGTGGTTTCTCTGGAGTTGCTATGGGGTGATCTCTGGAGAAGCAAAGAGGAATAAGGAAATCACCTGTCCTTTGAGTGATGCTGCTTCTTGTGAACACATACACACACACACACGGCTGCACATGGAGGGAAGGGAAGGGAGGAGTTGGTCCTAACCACTGCAGGTCCCTCCCCTGGGCTGGTGAATGCGTGGAGAGGTTTCCAAACTTCTCAGCTCTGTCACAGGGGTCAAGATGCACCTGACAGAGTGGTGCACGCAGTCATCCAGGTGCTGAGAGGGTTGAGTCCCCTCAAGGGAGTCACAGGGAACGCTGCTGCGGTGCTGTGCAGGGCCCTGGTGAATGTTTAACTGCATCAAGCAGATGGGATGGCAGGGGAAGAAGGGGAAAACTTTGTGTTGTGCGCAGGTGGCCAGCCAACAGGGTGGCCTGTCACCTCTGAGACCCAAGGCGCTGGGCTGATGGCAACAGCTAGGTCACATCTGGGTGCCAGTAGCATTGCTACTGTGAGGGGCTGTCTGAGAAAGGGGAGAGCTGGTGCCTCAGCCCAAACTCCAACCCAACAAAACTCCATGGATGGTAACACATGCTGTTTTATCAGGTACTTTGTATCTCCTATGTGTTTTAACAGCCTGTTGTGACTTCCTGGGAGATCGGTGGGAAAAGTGTTAGGAGTCCCAGGATGAAAAGAGAAGGCCCAGGGCCCTGCTAGAAGCTGCTGGAAGATCATCCTCATCCTCAGCTGCAGCAGCACCTCAGTCGTGCGCTGTAGCTGTCTGGCTTGAGGCATGACCACAGGGTTAACAGTCCTCCGGGGTCCGTTGGCTCTGGTGAAGCACCGCTCGCTTACCCTGGTTGAGCACCCAGCTCACAACATGAGATCAGGGCTGGCAGGGCCAAAAATGGACACAGAGAAAGGAGCTGCCAGCAGAGCAGCACAGGGGCAGGAGGAAACCAAGGTGTGGGTTTGTGTGATGGGCTTCATCTGTGGGTGAGGCTGGAGGAGGGGATTTTGGAGGAGCCATGCCAGGCTGTGTGATCGAGGAAGGACAGGCCCTCTCTGACATGACAGACCTTGGCAGCGCAGACCAGTCCAGCACTGCTCTGGTGCTGAGCAACAGTCCAGCGCTGCTCTGGTGCTGAGCAAAAGCCACACAGCTGTGGCCTCTGGCCTTTCAGATGGCTGAAATTAGTTGAGATAAATCCTTCAGTGAGACTTTTAGCTTACATTTAAAAAATCAATAAGGTCCTAGCCTTTGAGTGGGTACAGAGAAGGTGGGAAGTAAATCCTAGATGCAGTCGAGGGGTTTTCAATCTAGCAGAGAAGCAGCAAACACACTTAGCATTCCCACGTGTTTGAGGATGATCGCACAGCTTTTCAGAGGCTTGTGCGATAATTTCTGGGCACAGGAAAAAGAACCGGGCAGCATCGTGTTGGCATCATCTCTTCCCTGTGACAACTAGAGCTTGCACACAAATGCGCGGAGATTGATTGTGCTCGGCAGCTCCTGACAGCAGAAGTGATTACTGTGGGCAGGGACCTGCTTGTGTGGGTATAAAGAGGTGCAGCCTGCTGGCAACAGACTCTGCTCCCATCCCCGCTGCTCATTCCCATGCCTCCATCTGCTACAGACAGGTTTCCGGGGGCTCCCCCTCCCCTTCTGTCTTCTTCTATGTAGGTAGAGTTGCTGGGGAAATTGGCTCTACAGCCCTCTGCTCCTCTTTTCTGAACCTTAAAAATTTACATTTTTTCAGGATGTTTGTTTTCAAAACACCCCCTTTGTTTTCCTTTTTTTTCCCCAATGAAATCTGGCTCATTTCTCTCTAACAAAAGTGGACATGTGGGAAAAACATTTCTGTGGTGTCACATGAAGCTATTTTTTGGCCACTGAGAAAACATGGCAGAAACTCCCTAAATAGCCCTGGTTATCATAGTCTTTCTTATCTCTCATGATTATCAGGCCATTTCCCCACTCATCCTCTCTCTCCTTCCATCCTCTCTCTCTCCCTCCCCTCACAAAGCGGGTGGCATTTGCTTTGCGAGGGTGCAGGTGCGCGGCTCCTTTGCAGAGCAACAGGCACCCAGCTTTGTGTCGGTGCTCGGCTGCAACCCCGGATGGATGATGAGCTCTGCCCTGGGACTAAGTACCCGATCCCTGTTCCTCCCTGCCGCTGCCCAGGGTCTTCCTCCCCTGGCCCTAGGAAAGCCTTTTGGGACACATCAATTGCCACCCGATCCAGACCAGAGCTGCACCAGAAGCCGTGAGGTCCAAGCAGTAGCAGAAGTGCAGTCCCTGTGGCCCCAAAGAAAAACCCATGAGCTTTGTTACCTCTGGCCGCATTATTCCCTATTCCAAGGAATCACTTAAAAAACATCTCCAAGGTTTCTGACCCTACTTATGAGCTGGTGTAGCCATGGTAACTGTATTATACCAGAAATAGCAGCACACTTGAATGACAAAGAAAACACAAGTTTACAAGACAGTGACTTTTCCAGGGGCAGGCTGAGCTCACAGGACTGTGGGAGGAAATCCCAGCTGATGCAGCAGATGAGGGCTGTGGTTGGCATGGGCCACAATAAGTCTTTTGAAACATATCTCTAAAAGCTTGTGCCAGGTGCTTGGGAGACTTTGTGCCTTACTGGTAGACTTTTATCACTTGCCACACAGACATACCTGGCTGGAAACAAGAAGGGAGTTTCCCAGGCATCTGCAGTTAAACTTTTGTTTCCCTCCTGCAGACAGGCAGCCTACCAACTGCCTCTGAATTACTGGCAAGAGAAGGAGAGTGGTAGGACCTAGATTTGTAATGCAATAGATTTGTAATGTGATTGTCTGTTAGTCTTGTAGGTCAGTGAGGTTGTCATGTCAACAACATTTTGGTGAGTAACTCAGTGTACCAAGCCTGTAAAAGATTTGCTGTAGCCCTCCTTCCTCAATGCCCATCATGTTCCTAAGCACTCTGTTGTTTGTGCTAGTGAAAAAAAAAGAGAAACGGACACAGAAGATTGGGCTTTCCCTGGCACAGATATTTAGCTGTGAGAATACATACAAATCAGTCCATCAAAGATGTAGAGAAGAAGGCAACCTCATGGAGAGTTTTATTGCTCTGCCTTCAGGAAATCGTGCACCGCTACTCTGGTGTCAGGATTAAGCATCTATAACAGCCTGCAATAAGATGTGTGTGCTGACTCTGGGAATCTGTGCCTGCTGCTGGATACAACAGTTACGTCGAGTGTCTCTGAGCTCAGCTTGCAAAAGAGCCTGATTGGGATTCTCATTTCCACTCATGCCCTGGAGGCTGCTCTGGCAATGGGGCAGAGATTAAAGAGCCTGAGGTCTGGTTTTCCACTGCCAGGGCTCTAGGGAGAGATTTCCATGGTCAGTGTGGAGAACAGGGTCCTCTGAGGAAACATAAATCAAAATGTAAGGTTTAAGTGAACTATCAGCAATGGCCCTGCCTGTGTTAGAAACTACGTGACACAGGGGACGTGACTAAGTCCACAAGCCAAAGGGCCATTTCCAAGGCTTCCTCAGCCAAAATTAAGTCCCCGCTTTTCTTGTTCAGTTAAGGGTGCTCAATTCGTGCATGTCAGAATATAATTACAGGTCCCAGGCTTTCAGGCACCAGTGCTTTAGGACATGGTGGGGCTTTTTTTAGCAGATAATATAAAACCCATGTAGCCTGTCGTACGCTTCATTAGTTACTAGAGAGTTACATTTTCTTCTGAGCAGTGAGTCAGGCCTTTCTTGGAACAGATAATCATATCTTACCATCTAATACTCACAAAACTGCTACATTAGTATGGTTTTATTAACTTACACAAACTTTTCCCTGATTGGCATAAATAAAAGGAAAATCAGAATGAATCCTCTCTTTTTCAGATAGGACTTTTCACCCACAGATCAAAGCACAGAGCTAAATTTTCATCATCCCTATTTCTAAATATGGAAATTGATGGACAGAAAGCTCACAGACCTGCAGATGAGACCCAGCCATGCAGCCATCTGCTGTGGGGACTGATGTGCTTGGTCCATGCAGCACAAAAAGCTCACTACTTTATAACTGCTTTGTGATTCATTGTTTAAGAGCATCCCCTTGCTCATTGCAGAGTTGTCCCATGAGAAAGCAGTAACATTAGTGAGCATCCTTTCCAGGCACTAGCTTTGCTTAATGTCTGCATCCAGGCTGTTGGTAGTGCTGCAATGGGTTTGAGTTAGATCGTTTAAAAAAGCTTCCCTTCTTTCCCGTTTTCACTCTGCTCACAATTAAAATATGTGTTTTTCCTTTTATGAGATTATTTTTCTCCTGAATGACATTCATAGAACAAGCTCAACATTAATATACTGACCCATAGCCTAACATTTTTCCCTTTTTTGATCAAACTCAGGTAGTTAATCTTGTTATCTATGTGACTGCCAGAAAGCACAACATGTGGTTGCTCTTAAAAACGTACCTGAATAACAGTTTTCACAGTATTGTCTCAAGGGTCTTCCTTAGGTTTTTATTTTTCCATAACTGATTCCTTCTGTATGAATTACATGTCAGATACCTTTGAACAGTGATTAAATGATCCACTAGCACTCACTAGAATGATCACACATTTAACTAAACAGAGAAATAATATTGCCTTCTTTGGAAAAGAAAAAAAAAAAAAGGAGACTGCAAGGTGTTTTTATTTAAATGGAAATAAGATAATTCCAGAGCTTTATTCAGTTTAAAACAGTGAAGCAAATGATTCAGTGTCGCTGGGCTAAGAAGAAGAAACTGTAGACAAGTCAGCTCCAGATGTCGTCTTTCCTGACAGCTCCTTTTCTCGTCTTTTTTCTGAACGATCAATTCTTTCTCCTTGGCAACCAGCAGCCCAATAAAGAAAGGCTCTTCTAAACCGTTTTGGTAAAATGTTTCTTTCTTCTCCTTAAGGGGACACATCTCATCCTATGGCTTTCACACCATGCTACAGACATACTCTTCTTTCTTCCTCCTACCCGATAAAGGCACTGCTGTGCGATCTCATTCAGTTCAGCTCTTTGCCACCATTATTACAATTTTTTTGTGTAACAGCTGAGGCTTTCAAACAAAAGTGATTGGTTCTGGGGAGCATCTTGCTCTCTCCTTGGGAACATTTAACTAATGGGCAGAGGAGGCACCTCTTCCTGCTCCATTATCTTGTCTCTTGGGTGGCTGCTCACCTCCCAGGCACACAGATGCTAAATGCTCTAGCTGCCACAGGATAGCACATCCCTGGTGGAAATAACTGTGGAAAGGGAAAAGCCAGGGGATGAAAATGTGATTTTTTTTTTCCTTATTATTTTGTCCTTTTATTGCTCAGGTGTATTGCCAGGTACTAAGCCTTCTGTTCTCCCCGCAGGATCTTGCAAATGCGTAGGGTTTCATGTTTTATTGGGGCTTTTTAATGGCCTTTCGCTGGCAGATTCCAACTTTTCTTTTAATTTAGAGCCTGTACACTCTTGCTTTCCAGTGGAGGTACACACGCCTATAAAGTGAATTAGAGCCTTTTACTGGGAGGCCCATGAGAATAATTCTGTGCCAAGAACCTGGAACAGCAGCCCACTTCTGGGGTACAGTCAAGCATCATAAACACATCATAGACTAAGTGGCCTGTTCAGGAGCCATCATTGCATGCTGGGTGAACGCATGTTGCACAAAGGATGTTCTGACAGTTTTGTATACACAAAGATTTATTTGTGGGGTCCATAGCTGATGGCATACTTTGACTGTAATGGTGAAAGTTATTTCTAGAGAAAAATTAAGATACAGGAAGAGGGGAGAGAGAGAGAAAAAAAAAAGGGGGGGAAATTTTCCCATGACCAGCTGGAAAAAGCAGTATGGGGTCCCATAGGAGCATCCTCCTCTGAGGGCTCTCTCCAGTGCAGCAGGTGATGACAATGAAAATGATGAGGACAATGATTTCTTGTCATGCTTTCCCTTAGCATTATATACTTTTCACCAGGACCCACTTAAACGCCTTATTGGTTATTCCTGGTTGTGATTCTATTAGGTCTGGGAAGAAAATGCTCATCATGTGCAAATGTTGCATATTCATTGCTTGTTAAGCTCATGTGAATGTATATTATCAGATAATATTTTTTGAGAATTTAAATAGCTGTTAGCTGCTTTGTTGAGCTCTTTTGCTTTGTTTTCTCTTTTATATACTGAAGTCGACAAAACAAGAGATAAAAAAAGGAGAGGGAGGAGGGGCAATTCTCACACTGGTGCTTTGCACGAGAATCTGCCACAATAACGCTGCGGGGGTTTGCAGAGGCAGGGCTGTGAGAGCAATAATATGGGAAGAGCACAAGTGCAATAAAGGAAAAATGTTGCCACAGAGACGCTGGTAATTACTGCCTCATGGCTTCAGAGAGAGGTTATGTAGCTGCAAGCAGCGTGCCCTGAGCACTGCTAAGGCACATAAGGCGCCTAAGAGCTAGTGGGAGCTGACACCGAGCCATGAATTCCAGTATAAAATCAAAGTCTCTGTTGAGAGGAGTGTTTAGCACAGGCAAGGCAAAGGATATTTTCTAAGGCCGGCAGAGGAGGAGAGGATGGCACAGCTCTCCTCTTAATTTAGTCCCAGCTTCAGCTCTGGCTTTGGAGGAAAGTCACAACGCAAAGAGGAGTGCTTGGATAAATATCTCCTAACACTCTGCCTGGTGATCAGCTTAGGGCTGAGATTTGATTACACCTGATGAGATTTGACCTTACATAACCACGTGTTTTCTGAGAGGTCCTAAAATAATCCAGTCCTCTTTCAAATCCAGCTCCAGTGGGTGACTTCGCTAGGACACCACCCCCTGCAAGATGCCATGACATCCACTAAGAGGGACGGAGGGCAGAGGCTGCTTTCCTCCATGCTGAGCTCTGTAGCACAGTGGGTGCAGAGAAGAAAACCCTGCTCTGTGGTGGCAGGGACCTTTTTCCCCCACCCAGCCCTGTCCTTTCACTCTCATCCTTCCACTTGTTTAGGTCTCCCTCTCCTTTACTGGACTGCTCTGTCCATCCTCAGCCTTTCTCAGGCTAGCCTCTGGAGGAAACTGGCTCTATTTTGCCTTTACTCTCTCATCCCAAACCAAATCCTTTTCCTTCCTCTGTCTTGCTGTTTCCCTCGCTTCCCCAGCAGAGTCAAGTCATCCAGAAGTGACATGTGAAGTCTTTGCGCACCTTCAGGCTGGAGATGGGGGTTATGGGATTAGCACGTTAGCTGGCCTGAAAGCTGCTTAGACAAGCATTAAATCTCCAATCTTCTCTCCATCTTTCAAGGAAATCTCTTCTGGAGGAGATGGAGAGATGGAGTACCCAGTCACGTTTTCTGAGGGTCAGCTCCTTGCCCAGCTGAAAGCCCTCAAGTCCTATGGCTAGGTGGTTTGAAGGGATTGCCATGGGATCGTGGGGTGGGAAACCCAGCTAAATCCTTACCAGGGGTTCTGTGGCTGCATCCCAAAGTGTCTTCTCCCTGCTAGCTCTCTATGCTGAATATTCGCTCTCTTGCCCGGCACCGTGTCTAGGTCCCATCCCTTTCTTCGCTTGCCACCCCATCAGCTTGCACGCTCCCTTGCAGCGCTTTAGGAGGGGTGAGTGGCACCGAGCAGGAAGAAGATGGGCACCATGTGTGCTGGGCACAACAGGATCAACCTTAAGATGCTGCCTTTTAAAGCAAATCCTGAAAGACCTGGTGCCTGCGTTTTATTCATGCGCAATCAACTCATGCCTCGCAGGGAGTATCCCCATTTATCCCGCTTAACTGGGAGGTGGAGGAGGCAGTGCGGGGTTTACCAAGGAGTTGGGTGGCACCTCGTGATGCAGTGGATGCACCCTCATATGGCAGGGAAAGGCCTCGTGTCTGAGTTCTCTGACCTGTCACCTTCCCCCATGCTTATCACATCGTGACTGCCTCAGGTCTGGATTACCTCTTCTCATCTCTGGAGGAGAAACGATCTCTGAACGTAGGGAGGTACACCACCTGGAGACATCCACCTGGGGAACACCCACAGCCAAAACTGACGCTTACCTTGCAGCAGCTGCTACCATGAATTTGCTGCACCATGAGGGTGTCTTCCCAGTGTATCACCTTCAGTCTTCCCAGAGACTGCAAAAAGCTTGAGGAGGAGGCAAAGCTCATGATAGTGACAGGATTCGGCAACATTATTCGTTAGAGAGTAATGTGAGTTAGTAATCCTATGTAATGAGTTCAGTGCAAATGCAAATGAGTAACTCCAACTCAAACCACTTTACAAGAGCAGTAGAAAAAAATATTACACTATTGGGACTTTTATAATTACAAATATGGATTATCTGCCCAGACTAAAATCTCTCTTTATTCCCCTCCCCCGTCCTCCCCCTGCCCCGAGCTTCCAGCATGGGAAATTTCAGCTACAAATTAGAAAGTTTGGGAATTAAAGAGTAGGTGAAAGGATTCTAACAGGTGATGATTTCCTGAATTAGTCACTTCTAAAGGCCATAAAATAGCTCTTTTCCTCAACTGTAGCCTCTCCTTCTGCAGAACGTGGAGATGACATTTAGCAGCATGCAACAGCGATGTACCACCAATCTAAAAAATTCAAATCCAGAAATTCTGGACAGCTTATGGCAGAAATACAAACCCAAATAGAAAAAAAATTGCAATGCTTAATTTTTTTAATCTTACACTTTTTAAGATATCTCAAGATTTGTTGGGTCCAATAAGGTGCTACAGAAGGTATATGGCTGTTGAGAGTAAAGGCTGTGTAGTTGAAGGATATGCATTTTAAAATTTGCATAAGCTTTTGGCTATTTACTTGAAATAAATTTAGATACTAGTCATTGATTGCACGTATTAATGTGGTCAACGAACTGTACAACCAACTGTGATCAGTGGGGTCAAAGTAAATAAGACTTAATAATAATATTTTAAGTAGAAAATATTATTTTCCAGCTAAGAACATGTTTGAAATATTATCATTTCTTTTGCAATAAAGTTGGTACACTAGCTGTTGTCCTTGCCTCCTTCTGTCACAGACATAAGAATTGGCTGGAGTTGGACAATGTCTGCCAAGAGATGATCTTCATTGCATGCCATCAGTTTGTCAGAGATGAAATACTCACTTGTGGGGATTTGCGTTTAGTGATGTTCGGCTCCAACACGGTTCAAAACCTGCCTTTCTTCCAGCAGATCAGTGACGAGGTTCCCCAGCGGGATGTTGGATATGCTGACCCAAAAGATGATGCCCGGCTTCTAAGCTCCCATCTGCTCAGCATGGTGCGTATCCAACGTCTACAAGCTCCTTCTTACCCCTCTTACCAATAGGAAGATGAAGCACAGAGCAATGACATGATTTGCCCATGATTACATATTGGCTAATTTCTAATCCAGGAGTAGAAACTGTTTCTCCTGTATGCTAGGCAGACATGCCAATATAGACTGAGTGTACATACCTATGGTGGCACACAGCTATACGTCCCTATACCTCTATGCACATTTGTGGATATACTGGTCTTGATGCATGCTCACACATGTTTAGAAATAGTGTGCAAATAGCTACACATAGGCACAGGCAGTCTGGTATTTATCTCCAACAAAAAAAACCAAACGAAAACAAACAAACAAAAAACCCCAAACAAACAAAAAAAAGAGACAAAGCTAAACCCAACCACCCCTCCAGCAAAAATGATCGTCCAGACAGCATGGGAACCAAGACAAGAAGTTGATACACAAGACGCGGGGGCTGCTTAACAAGACCCTTTCCTCAAAGCTCTCCTGGGTTAACACATCCAACTCTTCACACATTTCCCAGACCAGGACTGTTCACACAAACAATTTTGAGCCACCATAATGTGCCACTGTTAGAGAAAGAATTTGCTTTGTCCTTTTCCCATCCCTATTCCACACAACCCCTTCCCTTGAGCTAGCACAAGGGTTTAGTCTCATTTGGCCATGGTGAACAAGGATCAGGAAACCGATCTGGATTTAAAACTCACCAGTATATACTTATGCATTTGCTTACATATTTTTGCCAGGTACTTTTTAAACTCAGCTCAGTGCTGTACTCAGCTCAGTTCTCTTGTGCTGGCTCACAACAAGGGAGGGTTAGCGTAGGAGTGAAAAAGAATGGCAGAGAATAAAATAATTTCTCTTGGTGGTGAAGCTAATTCCTGGAGGCTTAAAATGTTTCTGAGGCTACAGCCCCTGCTGAATGGAAATCCACTGCCAGTCAGATATTATGCTTTGATTGTCCCTTGAAATGCATGAGGTCAGAATCAAAGTGCCACCCATAGCCTAAATGAAAGCAACGGTAGACTGGGAAAATCAGTCCCCCTCTTCTGAGATCTGTCCATCCCTGAAGGACAGCCCTCTTACTCAGTTGTTTGCAACCTTTAAAAATTTGCCTACGATAAACTTTTTCTAATGGACAAATGGATCCGGGACAGTGAATTTAAGACCATTGACAATAGATTTGCTTTGCTTATTTCGCTTCTGCAATGCATTAAGAGCAGTCCATCAGTCATTTCAGATGCAGATTTGTTGGTTGCAAACCAATGATCTAATTTGTTCTTAAATTCTGCACTGGAGATTGTGTGCGCGCAGGATTTATGTGACTGAAGAACTAAGGGGGCACTCTGTGAGTGGAAAATAAAGAGAAAATCTGCTGGTATTTCAGAGAGGAAGTGGTGTAAAATCTTTCTGATCATTTACGCATCCCTGGGAAATAAGAGCTTGTTCTTCCTGAGGCAGCTGATCTTTGAAACTGCGTGTATGAAAATGGCTGGGAATTGGAAACAATTAGCTGATTAAGCGCAGCAGGTAGCACGTGTTAACCACGAAAAATGGGGTTCATCTGCAATGACCCTCGTTTGCACCCCCTCAGTCCCTTCACGTATTCAGGAATGCACTCAACTCGGTTCTCCACTTATTTTAATCGGTATAAATCAGAGNCCAACTTCCTTCCTGCTCCAACTGCCAAAGCTCGAAGCTGAGCGCTGAGAGCGGAGGAGGACCCCGGCCGCAGGCGCCGTTCAGCCGGTGAGTACGAGCCCAGGCGAGGGGAGGACGGGGGGAGCCGGGCAGGGGGGNATGGTGCGTATCCAACGTCTACAAGCTCCTTCTTACCCCTCTTACCAATAGGAAGATGAAGCACAGAGCAATGACATGATTTGCCCATGATTACATATTGGCTAATTTCTAATCCAGGAGTAGAAACTGTTTCTCCTGTATGCTAGGCAGACATGCCAATATAGACTGAGTGTACATACCTATGGTGGCACACAGCTATACGTCCCTATACCTCTATGCACATTTGTGGATATACTGGTCTTGATGCATGCTCACACATGTTTAGAAATAGTGTGCAAATAGCTACACATAGGCACAGGCAGTCTGGTATTTATCTCCAACAAAAAAAACCAAACGAAAACAAACAAACAAAAAACCCCAAACAAACAAAAAAAAGAGACAAAGCTAAACCCAACCACCCCTCCAGCAAAAATGATCGTCCAGACAGCATGGGAACCAAGACAAGAAGTTGATACACAAGACGCGGGGGCTGCTTAACAAGACCCTTTCCTCAAAGCTCTCCTGGGTTAACACATCCAACTCTTCACACATTTCCCAGACCAGGACTGTTCACACAAACAATTTTGAGCCACCATAATGTGCCACTGTTAGAGAAAGAATTTGCTTTGTCCTTTTCCCATCCCTATTCCACACAACCCCTTCCCTTGAGCTAGCACAAGGGTTTAGTCTCATTTGGCCATGGTGAACAAGGATCAGGAAACCGATCTGGATTTAAAACTCACCAGTATATACTTATGCATTTGCTTACATATTTTTGCCAGGTACTTTTTAAACTCAGCTCAGTGCTGTACTCAGCTCAGTTCTCTTGTGCTGGCTCACAACAAGGGAGGGTTAGCGTAGGAGTGAAAAAGAATGGCAGAGAATAAAATAATTTCTCTTGGTGGTGAAGCTAATTCCTGGAGGCTTAAAATGTTTCTGAGGCTACAGCCCCTGCTGAATGGAAATCCACTGCCAGTCAGATATTATGCTTTGATTGTCCCTTGAAATGCATGAGGTCAGAATCAAAGTGCCACCCATAGCCTAAATGAAAGCAACGGTAGACTGGGAAAATCAGTCCCCCTCTTCTGAGATCTGTCCATCCCTGAAGGACAGCCCTCTTACTCAGTTGTTTGCAACCTTTAAAAATTTGCCTACGATAAACTTTTTCTAATGGACAAATGGATCCGGGACAGTGAATTTAAGACCATTGACAATAGATTTGCTTTGCTTATTTCGCTTCTGCAATGCATTAAGAGCAGTCCATCAGTCATTTCAGATGCAGATTTGTTGGTTGCAAACCAATGATCTAATTTGTTCTTAAATTCTGCACTGGAGATTGTGTGCGCGCAGGATTTATGTGACTGAAGAACTAAGGGGGCACTCTGTGAGTGGAAAATAAAGAGAAAATCTGCTGGTATTTCAGAGAGGAAGTGGTGTAAAATCTTTCTGATCATTTACGCATCCCTGGGAAATAAGAGCTTGTTCTTCCTGAGGCAGCTGATCTTTGAAACTGCGTGTATGAAAATGGCTGGGAATTGGAAACAATTAGCTGATTAAGCGCAGCAGGTAGCACGTGTTAACCACGAAAAATGGGGTTCATCTGCAATGACCCTCGTTTGCACCCCCTCAGTCCCTTCACGTATTCAGGAATGCACTCAACTCGGTTCTCCACTTATTTTAATCGGTATAAATCAGAGCCAGCTTTTGAAATCGACCTTAGTTACACCAGGAAAATAGACAAAATAAAAGCTGGGGCTTAAAAACAAAGAGCCCCGCAGGCAGGCACAGCAGCACGCACCGAGAGCCTGATGCCGCGCACCGGGAGCACTCCCGCGTCCCTGCCCGGGCTCAGCCCCGCAGACAAAGCCCTGCGCACCTCTGCGCAAAAAGAGCGCAGCGCCGGGCGGGCGGGCGCGCAGAGAAAGCGGGACGGGCAGGCGGCGGAGGGCTGCAGCATGCGGGATCGCGCAGGGCTTCCTCTGCGAGTGGGCTGGTGGTGGTGGTGGCGGCGGCGGCTGCGCTTTTTTTTTTTTTTTTTTTTTTTTTTTTTTTCGTGGGTTTTTTTTTTTTTTTTTTTTTTCTCTCCCACCTCC
>VXBL01009540.1:47962-61174 GCA_013400195.1 Aramus guarauna
GGGGGGGTGTGGGATGGGGGAGGCTAGGGACGGGGGCGTTGGTGGGGCTGGTGCGTTTCTCCCCCATCGCAGAAAATTGCTTCCTCCCTGCGAAACCCACTTCCTGGAGGTAAAAGATCTATCGGGGGTGGTTTAGGGGGGTTAATTTGATGCAGAGAGGGAGGGCAAATAACATGATGACCCTGTGACATCCATCGCTCTTTGTGCCCGGTGGCAGCATGGTGGGGGGGGGCAAGGAGATGCCCACCATCCACCATGACTCCTGCCCACCTCCTGCTGCAGGGCAGCCACCTGCCCCTGACACAGGCAGAGCCCTGCTGAGACAACCTTTGCCTCCCTCGGCAGGGCATGATTCCTCCTTCACCTCCTGCAGCCATCTCTCTCTGGCAGGGGGGCCCTAGCGCTGCCCCCTGTTCCTCTCCCCTCTGGTTTGTGGGTACTGGCAGGCCTGAGAGGTGCCAGTGATGCACGACTGGGTTGGGGCTGCAGGAAAGGAAGAAAAATGTGGCAGGGCAGTGCACAAATCACCTAAAATTCTCCTTGCATAGAGCATTTATAGGGTTAATTTTCTCATTTTTAATGAGGCTTGTGGCCTGAAGCAGTGGGGGTCTCCATCTTAGCCCAGCCCTTGGCCTGGGCAGTGATACAGGAGCCCAGGCACCCCAACAGTTGGGTACCAACGTGCTCCCTCTGGGCAAGTGCTGGTGCTTCAGCCCAGCAGCATATCTCAGCTTGCAGAGGGGACCAGTCCTAGAGCTGGAGCAATTAGAAGCAGGGTAGCTGAGATGTGAGCTTTCCTCTAGGTCACCTCCTGCCTGGGAATTTGGCAGGAAGGCAGGGTCAGGTTCACAGCTTGGGGGCAAATGCCATAATTGGGTCTGGTGCCATCCTGAGACATGTGTGAGTGGGGGGTTGTTCAGTCTGGACAGCCTGGCTGGTGGTGTTCCCCAGTGAGCTCTTGCCATTGGCACAGCAGGCTGCTTGTCCACTTCTCTGGGAGGTTTTCAGAGTCTAAAAGCATCTCCCCTCAAGTGACCCACCCCCATGGGTTGGCAGGGAAAGTGTCTGCAGCATGTGTGATGAAAAAGGAAGGTCTGAGGGATGGGGAACAACCAGCTGGTCTAGCTCTGGCTCTCTGCCTTTTCTCTGCGTGTGGCCAGAAATCTTTCTCCATTGCCTNTGGAGGGGCAGAGGAAGAGGATGCGGCTCCCGCGCCCCCGGGGTGGCGGAAGGGCCCCCGGGGGGTGACGGCGGGTGACGGCGGGTGTATCCCTGCGGAGTGGTACCCGGCGGTCCTTGGGAGTGGCTGGGCAATGGGCACCCCTTCTGTTGTCGCACCCCGGGGGGGAGGGGGGTGTGTGGNTCCCCTCTGGTTTGTGGGTACTGGCAGGCCTGAGAGGTGCCAGTGATGCACGACTGGGTTGGGGCTGCAGGAAAGGAAGAAAAATGTGGCAGGGCAGTGCACAAATCACCTAAAATTCTCCTTGCATAGAGCATTTATAGGGTTAATTTTCTCATTTTTAATGAGGCTTGTGGCCTGAAGCAGTGGGGGTCTCCATCTTAGCCCAGCCCTTGGCCTGGGCAGTGATACAGGAGCCCAGGCACCCCAACAGTTGGGTACCAACGTGCTCCCTCTGGGCAAGTGCTGGTGCCTCAGCCCAGCAGCATATCTCAGCTTGCAGAGGGGACCAGTCCTAGAGCTGGAGCAATTAGAAGCAGGGTAGCTGAGATGTGAGCTTTCCTCTAGGTCACCTCCTGCCTGGGAATTTGGCAGGAAGGCAGGGTCATCAGGACAGCTTGGGGGGGGCAAACATAATTGGGTCTGGTGCCATCCTGAGACATGTGTGAGTGGGGGGTTGTTCAGTCTGGACAGCCTGGCTGGTGGTGTTCCCCAGTGAGCTCTTGCCATTGGCACAGCAGGCTGCTTGTCCACTTCTCTGGGAGGTTTTCAGAGTCTAAAAGCATCTCCCCTCAAGTGACCTACCCCCATAGGTTGGCAGGGAAAGTGTCTGCAGCATGTGTGATGAAAAGGGAAGGTCTGAGGGATGGGGAACAACCAGCTGGTCTAGCTCTGGCTCTCTGCCTTTTCTCTGCGTGTGGCCAGAAATCTTTCTCCATTGCCTGGGTCTCTCCCTCTCCTGTGATAAACCACAACACCCCCCCACCATGGAGGACGGGGGCAAGCAGACGGCTCTGCTCTGTGGTTATAGTGGTGGCAGATGCAGCCTAGTATCGTGGGAGAGCTCGGGAGAGTGGAAGTGACTCAGATGTGCAGCTGGAGCCCAAGTGGAAGGCAAGACCTGGCGGTGGCTGCCACAGCTCATCATGTCCTTTTCCTGTGCTGAGTGTGGGATGAGCACTGAGGGGATCTCAAGGCTTTGTAAGGTGGTTGTGTTGGGGCTACAGAGCAGTGGGGCACAAGCAATCATTTTCATGAGGGAGCTTCTGGTTTCCCTCTTCATGAGGACAAGCTCAAAGGCTTTTGCCATGGTACGTAGGTCCTTCACACCTAGGGCCGGGCATGAACTCAGCCAAGGTTATTCAGCTGCTGGGATGTGCTTCCTTTCCTCCTGTCCATTTGAGTTGGGATTCCCTTTTATTTCCCAGCTGCTTGCTCTGCACTAGTTCCTGACTCACCACAAAATGCCATTGCAAAGTGGTTTTGCATCAGGGCCATTGCCCATTAGCATGCCACACTGAGTCTTCTTGTTCCTGTGCTGCTTGGTCCTTCTCTGTCTGTCCCTTTGTAACATGCCAGTATATCACTCCTTCATTTTTTTTTTCCACTGGAATTGCACTGGGAGTTATGCATATTACTCATTGCTGCCTGATTCCACTTGCTGATTCACCCTGAACTGTTGCATTTATATAATTTTTTTTTTATTTCCTTTCTGTTTTAATGAATGAGAAGTATCCCACAAGCTCCCAATTTAACTTTTGGGAGCAGAGGCAAATGTTAAGGCCACAGCTGCAGAGAAGGATAAAGGGCTTACTGGGAAAATTGTAAATAAGTAGGCAAAAGGGGAATTTTTAGCAGGAACAGCCTCAGAGAAGGAGTTGTTATAAGGATAAGCTGAAGTGAACTGAATGATCTGTGTAACTCAACCAAATCCCCTTGCTGCCAAACGGCAAGGAATGGCTTGGCCATTTGCAACAACCACCGCTGCACTAGGGCACTGCTCTGTTTTTCAGCCTTTCTCTGAAGAGTGGAAAGGTGGTTAGGACCATGTGGTGGGCTCCGCAAGGCAGGCAGCTAAGGGGGACCTGGCACAGGACTGCTCACCTCTCCTGCCTTTGTCTCCTGTTCCCCATTCCCTGCCCTCTACCTTGGCTGCCTATCAGTTGATCTCTCCCTGCTCTGGCTCCCATTTGGGATGCCACCCAAGCAGCTTTGGCCTCCTGCGTTCAGCGGCACATGTCCCAGCCGTGCTGGGTGCGTGGCTGTGGGATCCAGCTGTCCTGCTCTCCTTTCCGAGAGGCTCCACTGATGCAGCACAGGTACACAGCGCTGCTTTGCAGCCAGGCTGGATGCGGTCACCGTCGTGCTTCCTTCCTCAGTGGGAAGGAGACCTGATCAGTGCGTGAAGTGAGCTGTTCCTGGGAGCAAGGGCCGAGAATGTCAGCAGATAGACTGTAGCGGGTGCGTTTCCTTGAGGGCTTCAGCTAACTTGCTAATATAAGGGACTTGCTGTCAGGTATTTGGTCTCTGTGTGAAATGCTGCCTGATCATGGCTTTTAACCCATCATGAGAGGGTGAATTAAACCTCTGGCCTTGGCTTTACTTGTGTCTGTGTGTGGCAGTGGCTCTTTGTGCAAGATAGCTGGCAAGTGCTGAAACCTTGTATGGTGGCTTGTAATTGCAGGGTTGCTGGCCAGCAACCGTGCTGCAGAGTGGCTGTAAATCATTCTGGTTTCAGCCTCTGCTCCCGCACCTCCTCCCCGGGAGGGAAGAATGGTGTAGGTCTGCACGTGCGCGTGGTGCCTGCAGAGAGAGGAGCGGGGGCAGAGGGGGATTGTGTTCGAGCCAGAATATCAGCACGGCAGTGTCGGGATTGCAGCTGATCACTGTCGCCATTTGCCTGTAACGATCCTGCTGCATTCGGCACTGGGCAGGTGCCTGTCTGCCCAGGGGACTGAACCACACTGTGTCCAGACCGAGTGTCCCAGGGACGCTACCCCCCTGCGGAGCAATCCCATTGATTGCCCCCTCCTCTGTTATCCAGACCAAGTGACCATGACTGAGAAGACCCAAGAACCTCACGTGGAGGAAGATGATGATGAGCTAGATGGGAAACTCAACTACAAACCTCCTCCTCAGAAAACACTGCAGGAGCTGCAAGAGTTGGACAAGGACGATGAAAGCCTCGCTAAGTACAAGAAGTCCCTGCTGGGAGATGGACCTGTGGTAGTAGGTAGGCTGGGGCACGCTGATAGGAAGGGACTGGGGAGATGCATCGCAACAGTGCGCTGTGGGGATGGAGCAAGGTGGCCTCAAAAAAGAGGGAGCTTGTTTAACCAGGCACATGCACTGCTTCTGCTGGAGTACTGGGGATGGGCAGGTGGAGACATGCATGTACAGGAAGCAGGGAAGATGCTCTGTGCATTAGGTGTAAGGTTACTAGGGAATGCTGGCATCAGAAAGGGACTTGTGGTGGGAGGTGTGTGGGCCTTGGAGGATTCCTGAGGGGTTAGAAACACGAGGGGACCAGCCTATGCTGAAAGGGAGCCGTGCTACTCAGATCTTAAGACAGGAGTCTCCTGTAGTGAAAAGACCTCCTCTGGGTATTGGGATGGAGGCTGGAGGGATCCATGTTGAAGGACTGGGGTAGATGCATGGTCCTATTATGCTAAGAGAAGCCTGGTGTTACTGGGTGTTTCATGAAGTGCAGTTTCTGTGTGGGAAAGCAACCCTGTTTCTTCAGCGTTGTTACCCCCCCCCTGCATTTAATTTTGCAAGCTGACAGCTTCCCGATTTTCCTACCTGCAGACCCAACAGCTCCCAACGTGGTGGTCACTCGACTCACCCTGGTATGTGACTCTGCTCCCGGACCGATCACCATGGACCTTACAGGTGGGCATGGACACTGTTTTTGGGCGCAAAGGGGAGCAAGCAAAGCCCCTGGTACGCTTCAAATTGAAAAGAAGTTTGTCCTCAGCTTGCTGCAGTGGGTTTTAGAAGAATTTTGAGGGCATCTTAGTCTTGTTTCTTATTTTAAGGTACACATGTATGAAAAAGAAAAGGAGATGTAACAGAGGAAAATATTAATGGTCTCTTTCTTCATCTAGACTGCTCTAGTAGCTCCTGTGTTTCTCCTGCCTTCTCTTCTCACTTCCTTACAATGAGACCTCATGAGCACAAGGCATGTGAATGCGTTTGGCTAACAAGCTGTTTTGAAACTTCAGCATCGAGCAATACTGTTCCGGCTCCTGGGGACATGGGGAAGAGAAGGAGGCTTCACCTTATATGGGCTTTTCTGCAGAGAGGAAGCTGGGCCTGGAGGAGCAGAGAGGCTTCCTGTTCAACCGAAACCATGCAGAGCTCTGCAGAGCCTGGGCAGCCTTGCAAGCTGGGCAGGAGCTGCCAAACATGCTCCGCTCACCCCAGCCTGGGGGTGGGCATGGGTGAAGCATGTACACGCTCCTGCAGATGCCCAATGATGAGTCTGTGCAGGAATATATTTGTGTATATGTGCCCAGACCTGTGTTTGTTTAGGCATTATCTTCATAGATGTGGAGACAGACACATATGTACACCCAGGCGTTTCTGTGTATGTGCTCTCAGAGTGCAATTACTTATACAGACCTCCACGTACTCATTTTGCAGGTGTGCCATCTTTTGAAGGAGTGCTCACCTCCGACACCAGTCCTAGCCCCATCCCATCACATGTGGTCTCTTCTTGCTGTGACACCTCTAGATAATGGCTTGATCCTCTCTTTATAGGTGACCTTGAAGCACTCAAGAAAGAGATCTTCGTATTAAAGGAAGGAGTGGAATACAGAGTTAAGATCCACTTCAGAGTGAGTTGTTTTCCTTCCTGTTGCTTCTCATTAGTTGCTGAGGCCAGTCACTGGCAGTCTGTTGGATAACGAGAGATGGGCAGCATGCCTGCCCGAAAGCTGGGCCCTCGTAAAGTTCCCCTAGCTTCAAGTGTTGTTCTACCCAACAAGGGACCAGGTCTTTCCAGGGAATTGCTTCTGCTTGCTCACCCCTTGGAAGAAGTTGCTTTCTGTCCACTTGCAATGGTGAACAACAGGTGATTGGAAGCCAGATGGGTAGTTTTGGCTGAGTTTGGCTTGCCTTTTTAGCCATGAGGAAAATCTTTAATTCACACAAAATGGGAATGGACAGGGAGGAGAAGAGGTAATGGCTTTCCATGAAGTACTACTGGTACTGTGTTGCGGGGCTTCATGTATGCATAAATAGATGTAATACTGTAGCATTTGGCTGACAATACATGAGCTTTTCAAGGTCATGATATACTCAAACAGGCTCATTTCTCTCCCTCTGCCATTAACCGGTGTGTCAGCCATTTCTTCTGTTTCTAGCTGAAAATGAAACTCAGCCACACTGCAGTGTGGCATCCAGCACTGCGATGATCCTCTCCACGTTTTTTCTGCAGACAAAGCTGGCTTTGGCAGAGAAGGCAAAAAGGGATGGAGGATAGTTCTCCTGAAACAGAGGAGGGAAAGTGTTAAAGTTGTCAGTTCTGTAGGAAAGACTTCCCTTCTTCTGAGGCTCACTTACTCTCAGAGATGACACTGTCCCCAGAGACAGCTCCTGCTCTCCTTTGTGCTATGAGATATTTCCATCTGTATCTGCACCCTGTTGACAGGAGATGCCTGGAGCCAGACAAGTTATTCTAACTCCCTCCCTCAGTCCCAAGAGTGGTAAGAGATGGCACCATGTGAATTCTCCCCTGGGATGCATAAAGATCTGCCCGTCTTGTTTCCAGATTTAGTGCTCTGGGGAGGCAGTGTATGCTGGACGGGGACAACAAGGGATACATCCAAGCTATCCAAGGGAGATTTCAGGAAAGATTACGAGCAAAACTGTGTCCCTCTGTCTCTTGAGGAGAAACTTGGCAGCTCTCCATGGAGCTCTGAGGGCAGCTGGGAGTGCTCAGCTAATCTTGCCTACCCGTTTGTGCTGAAGGGATGACTCTACCCATGTCTGGTTTTCAATATGAAAATTATTAACTGGGAACTCCCAGTTTCACTTTTCTTTGTCCTCATCAGCCCATCTTGTGAAGCTGACTGATATGCTCCAGTCAGCTTCAAAGTCAGGGAAAGGATGGGGATGTGCAGGATATGCACAGAGGATGCTGTAGGTCTCCAGGTGCCTATGGAGAAGTCATGTTAAGACTGCCCACAATGTGTCCTGTGCTGAGCCTTTGAGAGCAGTGGTGCAGGGAGCCAAGATGGGTGTGAGTCTAAGGAGGGAGAAAACCAGCAGATACAGAACCAAAACCCTTCCCTTGACACTTCCTTCTGGTCGCTTCCTGCAGGTAAACAGGGACATTGTGTCAGGACTGAAATACGTGCAGCACACCTACCGGACAGGAGTGAAGGGTGAGTAAGAGACCTTTGTGCTCTGCACACCAATGCTACTACCACCATGTTCCCTCTGCTTAAAGAAGTGTTCCTGCAGTTCTGGGCCAGGACAGAGCCCCCCTTGGCCCTGAGCTCCACCTCCCCCCCCGCCCATGCCACCACAGAGGAGACAACACTTCTCAGCAAAGTGTATTAGCCTGCACTCTGCATCACGCAGGCCAACTGTTTCCTGTTCCTGTGCAAACTCAGTATGAGCCAGCTCTGGTATCTGTGTGCTACACCACTGTGTCTAGCAGCAAAGTCCCCAGAGACACTGTTCAGACAATGCTTTGCCACAGATTTCCTCTCCTTACAGAGCTCTTCACCTCCTCCCTGTCCCCTGTAGAGTGGCTCAGCCCCCTTCCCCTCCCCCCCAACCCGAAAGCTCTTCTTCAGAGCTGCTCTACAAAGCTTCCCACTGTCTGTGGAGCCCTGTGTTTGCCCATGACCTGTCCTCTTATGCAGTGCTGCCCTGCCTGGAACAAGGCAGAGGAAAACCCCACTTTGCACACACATATCCCATGTGCATTTTTGCATGCAACCACCTCTAAGGCTCCAGCGTCCCATTTAGCACATGTAAGTGGTGTCCGCTCACCAGAAAAGAGAAGTAGTGGGAGATAAGAGACATCTCGAGCTGTACGCTGGGTGTACCCATTCCCTTCCAGCAGCGCATACATGTGAGAGGGTACAGATGGAGTTGCCTGTCCATCTGTCTGTCCATCCATTTATGCTTCCAGCTGTCCTTGTGCTTCAGTAACCTGTTTTTTCTACTGTTTGTGATCCTCTTGCTGACACGGACCATCCCTTTGTCTCCCTACTATCTCCTTTCTGTCTGTGATCTGTGCTCATGCTTGTGGCTTCTTCTGTCATTTAGCATTCCTCACGTGAGGGGCTCATCCTTTGTGGATTGTTTTCTCCTAGTGGACAAAGCCACATTCATGGTTGGCAGCTACGGGCCACGGCCAGAGGAGTATGAGTTCCTGACGCCCATTGAGGAGGCTCCTAAGGGTATGCTGGCTCGAGGCACCTATCACAACAAGTCCTTCTTCACGGATGATGACAAGCACGACCATCTCACTTGGGAGTGGAACCTGTCCATCAAGAAGGAATGGACAGAATGAGTTCACCCAGTTTGCCTTCCCCCTTCCCATCCCCTTGCCTCTTGCACCAGTCTCCAGGTGGGCCATGCCCACCACGCTGCTCCTTCCTGCCACCGTGGCCAGCCACAGCCCTGGCAGCCCTTCCCATGGGTGCCGGGGCTCTGTGCCGGCCTCAGTTGATGCACAGGCCTGCAGGTGGGCTTTGCTGCTTCTTCTGATACACTGAAAATAACCTGCCTGTCTCACCACTGCCCCATCAATGGGTTAAATTGGGAAGCATCTCCCTCCCTCTCTCCCAGTACTTCCTCCTGCTGCCTCCATCTCTCCTGTACCAACTCCGCTCCCAGAAGTGCCTTTTCTAGGAAACAAGATCACCTGGCAGGGCGGACTGGTCCCTGGAAAATCCCTATCTAAGTTACACTTGCCATGTGCTCTGACTCATTGTAAATGGTTACTTACCTCCCATGATGGTCTCCTGGTCTGTATCTGGTGCCCCACCCCATTAAAATCCATCCTTGTGCAGGCAAAGCCAGTCAGGGGGAATGCAGCTAGATGCTGTAATAAGACTTCAGTGTCCCAAGAATAAAAACAGTTTCTTTCTTCTTTTCTGCATGAGTGTCACATTCTTTTCTGGAGTATGCTTTTCAGTGAGGTGGATGTGGAGAATGCATTATAGGAAGATTTAAGAGCATGTTTCAGAAGTGAAATAGCCCTCCTTCAAAACATAAGCCTAACTCTATAGACAAATTACTTCAGAGCTGCTTCTTTCAGGGGTTTCATGAGTCCTTTGAAGCCCAAAGTCTGGCCTGTGATGGGGGTAGATTCCATGGGTAGACAGCACCTCCCTTCATCTGGGGTGCCAACTGAATGAGCTCAGGGAGCTATAACATGGCCTTCTCATGTTTAATGCTTACTGTTCCTCATAGCCAGGGCCAATGCAAGAGCTGCACGTCCCAGTGGCTGCCCTGCTGGCCAAGCACAAGGGGACATCAGCCTCTCTGGGGCCCAGCACTTGGAGAAGTGCAGTGGCTCCTTCCATATGGAGATGTGTTCTTACCCAGCTGGGGCACCCAGTCAGGCAGGTGCAGGGTAGCCGAGATGTCCAGTGCTGTGGGTTGAGGATGTGCTGGTGGCAGTGTTGGTGAGGCTCTCCAAGGTTGGTGCCTGCACAGCAGGCAGGGACTTTCTCCTGGCCAGGCAGTTATCTTAGGAGCTGATGATTTTGCCCTGGGCCAGCTGCTCCTTTCCCACTGCCCTTCCCACTTCTCACTGCGGGCCCCTGCAGCAGCTGACGTGTCTCTTGCCAAGGGAGAGGACTGGAGCGGGGTGGCATGGCGAAGAGAGGACAAGCTGGCACCACAGACACCTCAGTCTTCCTGTGCCTCTTCATTCTCCTGCTCACCGGGGGCTCCCCAGCAGGGTGTGCTGGAGACAGTGGCTCTGCATCCCGCAGTAAGTGAGCTTTCCTCCCAGCTCAGGGAAAAGGATGGGTCTGCTGGGGGAGTTCTCTTTGTGCTGGGTCTCCTTACCCAGAGCATGCTGTGGAAGTATGCTGAGCTTGCAGTAGAGGTGTGTGGGTGGGCATGTAATGGGTGGGATTCTCGCGTGTGCGCTGGGGGGGGCCTCTTTGAGCTACTCTTTGCGTACCCTCTGTCTGACCTCTGCTCTCCAGGCACAGCCAGCACCGCAGAGAAACCTGTCCTGTTGAATGATATTGCGGACGCTGAAGCCTTTATCAGTGGTGCAGAGGTGGCGGTCATTGGATTCTTCCAGGTGTGTTCATAGCACCTCCCCTCTGCCATCCATGAGCCCTATCCTGCCCCGATGAGAGTGTGGGGCTGGATATGGTGTAAACACCTTCCAGAGGCACCTCCTGCTCCGGAGGGTGTGGGGGCCGTGACAGGCATGTGGAAGGATTAGGTGACTGGCCCCAAGGAGAATGCAGGGAATTTGGTCTGTGTGTAGAAAGGGAGATGGAGCAGAGGAGGAAGATGAAGGAGGTCAGAGGAGCCCTGGGGCAGGAGAGAGCAGGGGAAGCAAAACAGGAACATGGGTGGCAGAGAAACAGTGTTGTGGGGGGAGGGGAGGGTGAGTGGGAACGTCAGTTGTTTGCTTTAGTTAAGTCAGAAAAGACAGCAAGGCACTGTTTGCGTGATGGGGCCAAAGAAACCAGGTCTCATGCACCAACGCTGCTGTGGGTCCTCTGAAGTCCAAGATGGTTTGGGCTCAAGCTGCAACCTCTTCCCAGGGAGGGTGTAGGCATGGTATCTCTGTCTCGCTGCTTTGTTTCCCAGAGTTGATACCCTTGGGATCTCTGCTGTGTCTAAACTCAATTGAAACAGGCCAATCAGAGTGACTGATGGGTACGTGCCCCTTGCCCCCAAAATGACATGAAAATTTTTCCTTAGGAAACAAGAAAAAAATATTTTTTTAGTTAGACCAGCATAAAAGAGGCCTCTCTGACAGGATCGTTGTTACTTTTAAGATCCTCAAATTGCACCTTTTCCCCCCTTTTCCTTGAGCTCTGCCCTGGGCTTCTGCTGCCCACGCACTGCCTCATGACTTCTGTCAGAGGAGACTTCAGCCTTTCAAAACCAGCTCCTCTCTGCAAGCTCCTTCCTCGTCCTGCCCTGTGCCTGGGGCTGCCGGGCAGCCTAGGAAGGGCATCACTCAGCCCACTGCAGAGCGAGGACGGATGGTGCTGCCTGTGCGGCGTGGGCAGCAACAAGTGTGTGAGCGCTGGAGGCTTATACCCCAGGGGCCTGGCTAAGCACTGATCACAGAGCACCAGCTGCTTTGCCTTCAGTGCCTGCAGGCATTCAGAGCTCCTCAGGGGTTGCTCTTGCAACGCTACAGCCCTGCAAACCAGTGAGGCAATCTGCACACGCAGAACGAAAGTGCTCACAGACGGCTCCTTCCCCCAGGGTAGCTGGCCGGGTTTGTGGCAGGGCCGCACTCGGGGCGCAGAGCCTGGTGCTGAGCTGCGGCAAGGGAACGTGGCTTCTTGCCAGGCATAACCGCTGGTGTCCTGTGCCACTGCGGCCTCCCTCCCGCTGCAGGATTTCATTCATCAGAGCCGACAGGAGGCTGCTCCCATGCGGCACGCGCGGTCCCAGGGCAGGGAGGGACGGCCATGCCGTCCTGCAGTGCGGGGACAGCCCCGGCTGCCAGGAGCGCGGGGTAGCAGCCAGCGACGTGTTGGGTATTCAATGCCTGAAGCGTAACAGGGCTGCATTTAAACAGTAGATAAAGACGTATGTGTGCCATGAGGGCTTGTCTTGGCCCTCTGCCTGAGAGTATATTCATCCCAAATAATGTCCATGTTCTCTGTTCGCCATAAATTATTTCTCTGCTGCGGCCTTTCAATTCACTGCAGTACGCGGCTCAGCAAGCTCCCCGTATAATGAGCATGGCCTCCCTGACTGGGAACAGCGTGCCATGATGGAAAAACAGCACACCGCTCCAGAAACCCACGTTTGAGAGAAAGGGCCATGCTTGGCCTGATTAAACCCCTGCTTTCCCAGGAACGCTCCAAAACCCAGTGAGGTTATTCCAACCCAGGCTTTAGCACTCTCACCAGAGCCATGATGATGCACTGGCATTTCCAAAACAGGTCACGAGAGCTGTTTTTCTTTTGAATAAAGAAGGAATTTTGTTTTCCATTCTCTCTGGGCTCACAAACAGCTGAGATGACGGTTCAAACCAAAAAGAAAAACAAACCAATTTCCAGGCAGAGACTGTGTCTTGAGAATTTAAATCCAATAAGTAGAAGTATCAAAAGTACATTATGACAAAGAAAAGTTGGGAATGGGCTTTAATACGGGCTAGGGCTGTAGCTAATGCTCTCGCTGCAAAAAAGAGAACAGACCTCAAATTACTGATAAACTGCACATTTCTAGCCTTTGATGTGTCTTCATTAGCTACTTTTTGAAGGTTATATTTAAGACACTTGTTTAAAAGGAACCAGGATAATGCTAATGCAAGGTGTTTAAAAATTGTAAAGCCCTGGCTCCAAAATCAAGGTTATCTTAAAAATTACGTTTTTATATATTTATTTTATACACGCACACACCTATGTATGTGTATAGAGATGTGCATATATGTATATATATATTTAAGCGTGCTACATCCAGATTCTGGGTTTCTCCCTGCCCTTTCAAGAGCTCTAGGACTTCACATCATCGCCGTGTTAGCTGTCAGCGTGGGAGAAAGAGGTGAGGTTTAAGAGAGAGGGAAGGTGAGATTCCCGGAGTGCCGCAGCTCCCGGACAGCTCTTGGCATCGCCGCCTGGTGACCTCCCCGATTTTGGGGGGAGAGGTGGTTGGCGGGGCTAAGGGGGCACTTCTGCATCATCCCGGCCACGCAAGCGAAGTGACAACGGGAGAGAAAGACGCTTTAGCCCGGCGCCCCGGGGCCTTCCCCGCCCTTGGGGTGCCCCAAACGCCGGGCCCTCTCCCCCCTCCCCCGGCGGCTCTGCCGGGCGGGCGGTAGGTGTCGCCCTCGCGCCAGCTCCGGGCGGGCG
>VXBL01009540.1:62449-128569 GCA_013400195.1 Aramus guarauna
TTCCTTCCTTCCTTCCTTCCTTCCTTCCTTCTCATCAGTTCCTGCAGTGTGTTTACCACTGGTATTATCCAGATAATTCAAAGGGAATGATCTAAGAGTGAGCAATAGGTAGGCAGGTCCTTTTCATTAACCTTTTACTTGCTATGTACAGATGTTGCAGTTTGAAGCAACACCCATCTCAATTTTGGTTCTTAGTCATGGTGCTTTTCTTCCAAAAAAATTGAAAAGATCCTTTATTTTTGCACTGTGGCAGATAGTGAGGATGACTGCATTGGGAGGGTGTTCGATAAAAGGAAGTGTCTGGATTGTTGGAATTTGGATTATATTATAACAAAAGGTCTTTGTTCACAGTCCAGTTTTTGCAGCTGAACTCTTATTTAATAGGAAAAAAAACCAACCAAAAAACTAATACACTAGTCAGGTTCAAATGCGGTTGACAATTCACTTGACTAATTGTCAAGTTTAATTTCTTAAATTAATTTATTCAGACACATTGTTTTTCCTTTTATTCTGTGCTGAATACTCTGTAGGATGAAGGGGTCAGAGGTAAAAAGGAAAAGAAAAAAGAACTGAGACAAGAACTTGGAATCAAATACTCATTTGAAGAATACAAAGATGCGTGACCAGGATAGCAGTGAATCAGAGGCATAAACTATTTTTTTCTTTGCTTTTGCAGAGTATGAAACACTTATAATGCTTAGAAGTTTAAACCATAATTACAGTAGTAGGAGGGGTTACTGTCAACTGATGAGACTTCTTTGCACATAGTGGAGGGAAACTGATTTATTCTAGTGAGGAATCTGTCCTGAAAGACCTAAAAAGAACATAATTAACAGATGCTAACAAGCTAATTATATGGAGTGATGAAGACATTTTTGACTAGAGCTTCAACTATTAGATGCAGGCTATTTTCCAGCTTTATTTTTTTAAATCGTAAATGTTGAGCCCAGATTTAAGATATTATTATCCCAAAATGTAAATCAGGTGTTTCCAGAAGCCCATGAAAGTCAAGAGAAGACTTTCTGTGGAGTCCGGGGTGCTTTACATTGGTTCCCAAGGCCTGTCTGATCTCACCCACCCAGGTGTTACACTGTCTTGACCTCATTTATTTTAGTAGAGCTGCCCTTTCATTTTATGCAGGAGCAAATCTGTGAGAGGAATCAGGCTGCACAGTCTGAATAGCACCAGTTTGGGTTGCCAGACAGGGTGCTGTGGCCCCCTACCAGATCAAAGACCTTGCCAATGACCACAGAACAGCAAAAAGGGCTTTAGATGTCTGTACACAACTGGAAAAACTAACACAAGCACTTTCAGAGGTTGCACAGATGCAGAGAATAAAATCTGGGGTGTGCACGTGGACCTTTCCTCAGCTCTGAGAACCTCATTCAACATATGTATTAAAGGCCTTCAAATCCCAGACTTTGTTCCTATTGCATGGATAGGATCAACTCAGTCACGTTCTGCGGTGGTACTGCACAGAAACTCCACCCTTTTGGGTGGTTTAGCTATTATTCAGTGGTTGCCTGCTTTTTCTCTGTTTACCAGGCCATGAAGACCTCAATAAAATCACATCATTTGGGTGGGAGGGTGATGTGTGGGGAGATATGTGGCAGGATGGATTTTCCTATAAAGCTAAAATGTGCTGGGCTTCATTTTTTTTTCTTTTTTTCTGCTGTACTGGAAGAAAAATTCCTCTTTTTATTGGAGAGATTTTCTGCTTGCACAATGTTTCCAGGAAACCCATACAGGCCCATGCCAATGTTTATTACTTGTAGAAGAAATAGAATAAGCAAATGAAGATTTTAAAAAGGGATGTAAAGCCAAAATCGATGCAAGGAGTTAGACTATTTAATGGTCTCTCCCCACAACGCCTAGAATAGTTTATCAGCTAATCTTCCCTGTCTCCAGTGCATCAGGAACGTATACTGTAGGGATGTCTGGAGTCCTCAGTGATTTCTGTTATCCCATGAGTTTGCCTTGTATTTGGGAGACTGAAGGAGGGTGGAAGATCCTTATCTTGAAGTGCAGGCTGGTATCTGTAGGTTCTGGAGCTCCAGAAGTGGGGATTATGTGGTGGGGGGGAGAGGATGGCAGTGTCCTAGGGGGTGGGTGTCTCTGTGAGTGGGTGCCATCAGGGTCTCTGGAAGAGGTGGTGAGAGGAGAGGACAGCTGTGACTGTAGGTGTCTTTGCATGTCTTCAGGTAGACAATGACCGGAGGAATCTGGATATGAACAGCAAAAATGTTGATGCTGAGAAGATGACTCATTTCATTTGGATGAACGAGCTCCGCCTGGTGACAGAGTACAACCCTGTGGTAATTACCAGCTCCCCACAACCCTCACTCTGGCACTTGGCCTCCTCCTCATGGATGTCCTCTGGCCCAAGAGTTTGCACACCCAGCTGTGTGCAAGGGTTGTGGCAATGGTGTGGATGGGGTTGGGGAAGACACACAGGTCTTTGCTACTACTCCATATAGGGACTGGAAGCAGATGCTGTGCTGGGGTGTGTGAGTATGGTGGGGAGAGGAAGGGAGGGCTTGGCAGTTCCTTTAGCCTTCCAGTAAATTTGGAGTGTTGGTGGGTAAAGAGCTCCATTTCTTACCAGTCTTGACAGCAGTGCCACTTCCTCCTGTGGACATTTGCTGTGTTGTGCCATGCCTGCAGACCCTGCTCAGCCATGATCCCCTCTCTTTGGCTGAGAAGCCTTGAGAAACATGGAAACTTGAATGACCTACTCCCAAAAGGCAAGCTCTTCATCATCCAGCACATAGGGTTTGACATAAGCCTGGCTATTTGAAGGCATATTCAGGAGCCAGTTGGAAGCTTCCCAACCAAATTTTTCCCATCCCTTCTATCCCTTACTCCAGAATTCATCAGCTCAAGAAAAAAATTCATATGTAGGATGCTTCCATGTTGGCCATCTTCACTAACTCACCCACCTGACTGGCAGTCACTGGTTCCCAGTGCTCCTCTCCCTTATAGAGGGTGACTATGGGTTTAGGCTCTCCTGAAATCTCAGCAGTTCACTGGGCTTGTTGCTGTGGAGCCAATGGGTTTTTGAAGCCCCAATGGTCTGAGACTTTATCATTGCTGATGGGCTCTTCTGTGGACTTCTGAATAGTTTCAGCAATGCTGAACAGGCTCAATTTAATCAAAGGAGAATGGTCCAACCTGTTTCAAAGCTATACCTTTTCAAACCAATGACAAGGATCAGCTAAGAGGGCTGACAAATTTACCAGCTCAAGTGCAGCCTGTCAGTAGAGAGAGGATTTTGTTTTGGAAGCACAGTGTTTTGTTTCTGGAGTGAAATACTGTAGAAGTTCTGTGTTGGTGTTTTGTTTTTGTTTTGTTTTGTTTTGTTTTGTTTTGTTTTGTTTTGTTTTGTTTTGAAGGAAAAAAAAGTGGGTTTGCTTTTTTATCGTGATAAGAGATGTGAAAAAAAACCCAAAAACATTTCAAAATCACAGAATATTTCTGGGGACTGAAAATCTATATCCTGCCCCTCTGTCCTTACAGCCCTTTGAGAACACCCAAGTCACGTCAGTGGATATGTTCTTTTTATCTTTATAAACGCCCAGGCCTTCTGAACCCTTGGAGCCTCCACTGCATCTTTTGGCAATTCGTTAGATTGTGGCTCTTTCTTCATGTGTTTCTCCTGATGCTTTGGGCTCTCACTCCATAGCATCCTGTTCGGCACCGAGACTGTCTCCCTGACCAAGAAGTCCTGAGCTGTTCAGCTGATCCCTTCCACCCTGACTGCCAGCAGAAATGTTCCGATTTTTTTTCCAAACACTCTGGAGTCCTATCAAGGTGCTGCAATTAACAGTGCCTCCTGCAGTCCTCAGCCCAAAGCCCTCCCAGCTCCGCTAAGGTAGCTTGGTTTTTTGTAAATATTTATTCCCAGTGCATATGCTGTTTACATCTAAGAATGCTGCTGGTCAGCAGAGGCTGGGGTCACGCGGATCACACTGAGTGCTGCCAAAAGTTTCTCTCCCCATCCTGGGGCCCTTACTGTTTCTCCCACATCCTTCAGGCATTTTTAGGCAATGCTTACCCTGTGGGCTTTCCAGAAGAGTCAGATGTGACCTGGCCATGTTGATGAGCTCTGCTGATTGCTCTTGCACAAGGTTTGCATGGACAGGCACATCTTTGTGTGGAGCTGCAGGAGGAACTGCTACTCCAGCCCTGCCCGCTCTCAGCTCAGCCTTTTTGTGGCCCTTGGTGCTGGCTGGCTTCACCTTCACCTTCAGCCTCGTCCTCTCCCATGAGGTCTTCTAATGCTCTCCAGCCTTGGTTTGCATCCCCTCTACTCTACCCTTCCCCATCGGCACACCACCAGAGAAGTGAAAGGGTAGAAAACGTCTGATAAATATTACGCTAACAGCAGAGTCCTGGCTGCCAAAAACTAGATGCTTTGCAGTGCACAGCCCTTGCCAGCGTGCACTCCCTGACCCCTTCCTTATTACTCCTGGAGCATGTGGAAACTTTCTTCTCCCTCTGGCAGGGAGCTTCCCAGTCTGCACCTCCGTGGTTTCAGTGGCATGGGGTGGGCAGCAGGTCTGGCCCGGCTGCTATTTAGTTTGAAGGAGAGGCTGCAGGGCTGCGGGAAGCGGGCAGGAGGAGCAGCGAGATGACGAGTGAATGAGTTGAGTGAGTGCCTGGAGATGGTCCTCTCCTCACAGAGGGCCAGTGTGTGCTGCTCACTTGGTCCTTGCCCAGGGGACAAGGGACAGCTGGCTCCAGGTCTTCTCCCACTGTGGGACTGCAGAGGCAATTTTAACCCTCAGCACTCTGCAACGTCCAGGCCCTGGGGCTGCTGAAACTCTGGACTCATTCTCATCCTGTGCACAGCATAACGCTAAAGAAAGGAAGTAAGGGGAGACATCAACCGACACCACAAATCCTTCCCACATTTCTGCTCCCATTTCAGCCAGATGCTGGACCTCTGTGATTCAGGGTCCCCTTATGTTCAGTGTTTGCTGGCCTTCCCTCTCCACTTCTTTGCCCCTCTAGACTTCAGCTTACTGTATCCAGGCAGTGCCCCTGCCTGGTCACTGACTATCCTGAGGCCAGTGATGAACCCTTGTGGTCTTCAGACTCTTGTCTTCAGAATAAGCAAGGCCAGGATGTTAAGCGCTTCCACAAAGAACCCGGATTGGATCCCTCCTGCTTTAAAGAAAGCTTGTGAGGCTGATTTGCAAAGAAATCCCAACTGAGATGTGAGAATTGGTGTCCCTCTGGCAGCACATCCAATGCAGATTGAATGTTCTCAATCTCCTTTTCTGTGTGTGTTTCTGTGGTGGCTGTTTTTGGCAGACAGCAATAGGTGTGATGCAGAGTTCGCTCCAGCTTCACCTCCTCCTGATCACAGACAAGATGTCTCCAAAGTACCCCGAGCAAATGCGCAGTTATCGGGCGGCAGCAGAGCTCTTCAAGGGGAAGGTAAGTCCAAACAGAGAGGAAGAAGAGCCATTAGGGAGGAAAAAAGAACAGTGATTTCTTCTGTGGATGGGGAGTGCATTATCTCCTCCTCTGTGCATTAGGGGAGCAAAGGCCAAGTGGCAAGAAAAGAGGATTAGCTGGGTAATTAAGCGGAAGGGTTAGATCTGTTCACCTTTAGCCACTTTGCCTCCTTGCGGGGGAAATATCCTCTACATCCCACTCCTCTGCTCTCTTAGTGGGACATTATGTACTTCATTGCTTCTGGTCCAGTTTTGTTCCCTTGCACTGGGAGATGACAAACAGCTGCTGCGTTTCAGTCTGGCAATGGTTGCATTCCACTGATGTGAGAGGTGATTTTTGTATATACAGCCTGCAAGATGCCAAGGAGCATTATATAAGTGACCAGACAGCAATTAATATTGTGGTGCTTCTTAACCCTTAGCATTCTGGTTGGATCCTGAGGAAATGGTTGGTTTAATGGAGTTGCAGATGGGTTTGTTGGATTTCCCACACTAAGGTGATGGGATAGATGGGATATTTCAGAGAAATTTTGCCTGGTTCCCACCCCTCTGTGGGCAAAGCTTCCCAAGTAGTAAATCATCCCATGGCTGATTCTCTGCCAGCAGCTGGATTACAGGGGAATTTGTGTCTGGAGAACAGAGGAAGGAACTGGCAAGCAAAGGAGAATTGAGAGCAGCAGGAAGGCATTTGGGGCAAGGGAAAACAGCAGATGGGAGGGGGGCAGAAGATCACAGCAGCAGGGAAGGCTGAGCTGAGAGGCAGCGGAAGAGATCTTCCTAGGAGAAGTGTGGAGCTAGAAAGAGTTGGGGTTTGAGAACAAGAACAACTGCATATCCCTGTTTGTGGTACTGAAGAGACAGATTAAAAATCATGTATATCCTCATCTTCAAACGGAAGGGCCACCTCAAAAGTCTTGAGACTTGTTTATGGCAGGACTACTTTGGACCTTGCCATCTGTCCCACCCATTAGCAAGAGACCAGGCAGAAACCAGGCATCAAAATCAAAATGTCTCTTCAAAAGTGTGTTGCCTTGATGAATGCATAGTGGTAAAAGAAAACTCACTTATCTGAAAAATTCCAGCCATCTCATGTGAAATGTATGTTATGGTGACACCATCATCACTGTCTTCCACGAGCAGCAGAGTCTGAGACAGTTCTCCCCCAAGCAGCTAACTCTTCTAACACAGCACAGTACTGTTTAGCATCACTGTCCTTTGCTGCTGCAGCTGCAACGAGTTTTCTTTTCATGTGACATGCCTAGATCTGAAAAAATGTGAATAATTTTCCTAGAAATACTTCACAAAACATTGGATAAAATTTTGTGCTGAAGTCCAGATAATTTATGAATTGCTAACAAGCCAAATGTGACTTTTTTTTTATTCATGCAGGCAAGTTTCCCACCAAATTTGTCTAGAAGTTTGCCAGAGTAAAATACAGAGATTAAAGATGTGAGGATTTGACTAATTCTTTCCACTTTACTGCAGTGGCACTGCAGGACGCATAGATGAAGGGACTTAGAGTCTAATAATTTGTTTTTCCCAAAGGAGTAGCCCTCTAGGGAGTAAATTATGATTTGGACTGTCATCTTACAAAGCAGTAAGAGAGAGCTAGGATCCCTCTGTCCGGATCTTAGATCTGGATGCTAAGGAGTAAGCAGAACCCACTTAAGTTTGTCTCCATTGCTCTGCCATGCAGAAAGCCATGAATTAGTTTGAGTATCAGAAGCAGCCGCTGCACAATATCATGGAAATTTCTGCTGGCTGATTTTCCTAGGTGTAGTTAGCTGTTGTCAGGACTACCAAGTTAACTCAGGTTTACTTCAAAACAAGTAAAGTAGTGAGTAGATTTTGCCTTTTTGCAGCTCGCAGATTGTCTGTGAATAAATGGAAGATTCTTGACTTGAATTTTATTCAGGATTACCAGTGAATAATTCATAGCCTGTGGGCTAGTGGTGAAAGGCTTGTTTGCGTTGCGGGGTTAGTGCTGTCAGTGGTTTGAGCAAGGAATCATTGCTGTGCAGTGGGAGCGTGTATCACTGCGTCCAGGAGTGCTTCACGATGACTGCAGAGTGCTGGAACAGACTGGGGAGACTCGGTGAGTGTTGCATCTTCTCTACAATGCCAGTGCAGAAGACAAACAGAGCCTCGAGAGGGTTCCCAAGCAGGAGAAGGGGTACTGATCCTTTCACACGTCTCTGCTGCACTCTGAGGGAAGAGGAGTCCCTGTCATTGTCATCACCAGCTGGAAGAAGAAGAGAAACTTGTTGCTTGGATTGATGGAGAGATGAAGAGGAACTGCTGCTGCTGAGTGGCTGGCCTCAGAGTGAAGAAAATCATAGAATCAGAGAATCATTTAGGTTGGAAAAGATCCTTAAGATCATCAAGTCCAACTGTTAATGGATCATGAGGAGGTGATTCACCTGCCAGTTCCTGGATTATGGTCCCTTCATCTCTGGTTTATAATCTTTCCATTTTTGCCTGAGAGGAAGTTGGGATTTTCAGCTGAAGGATCCATGAGGATGTATGGTGAGGACCATTATTTGAAAACAGCTTGAACTGTACCCTGAGCAGCAGTGAGTATCTGAAGGCAGTCTAGATTATTCTAGATTTTATCATGGAACCTGGGGACTATAAAATGCTGGAGAGGAAAATCCAAATGTTAGATGTTGCTAAACCAGCAAGAGCTGACAAGAATAAGAAGAAATATGGTACTTTTCCAGCAGACTTTGAGAAACAATTGTGGGCGGGTAAGAGTGAACAGACAGAGCTCTGAGCACTGCAGCTGCAGGAGTGAATCCACCAGTCTTCTTGGAAGGATCCCACTGCAATCAAGTATGCTTATTTGAGAAAGTACTGCCAAGAGTCCAGGCTTTCTACTGGAAAGGAAATGTCAGGGTTTGCGTTGCTGAGCCAAACTAGCATAAGCATCTTTAGTTTTCTTTCCACAGTATCAGAGTATAACACGACAATTACAGCTGGTGTACCTTATGGGTGTTTGCTGGAATTTCAATAAGGTGATGTTTGGAAAAATAAAAGCAGGTTTTGCTGCAACTGATATAACTGGTTTACAATTTCAGAATTATTTGGGTAGATATGTTTGCAAAGTCCCTTTTAATTTCTATGTAGGCCCATTTAGAAATGAGTTCTGAGAAACTCCTGAGAGTCTTTCAGGAGTTCTTCCATGAAAATGAAAGGATGGTGCCCTTTCTTTTGCAGAAAGTAATTCATACACTTTTTATTTTTCTTGTCAGACATTGATGGCTCCAGAACTGAAAGAGATAATATTTAGAGATTAGCCATAACAGTGGAACTTGTAAATACAGGTTGTCTATGTCACATAAGAGTGTCTGCGGTAAATTGTTTTCATAGTTTGCTTTTTTTTTTTTTTAATTCATGAGTGATGTTTTCATTTTGCTTTGATGTACTATGTAAGCTATGTAAGAAATTACTCAAATTGGATCTTTACTTCAGAATTGGCTCTTTTTACTAATACAGTCTCCTCAAAGAATGAGGGTTGCAGCTCTATCAAGTTCAAAGTCAAACACTGGATATGAGGCTTGGTCATCCTTCCTGTTTGTCTTCCTTAGAGGAAAAACTAAGCAACATCAAATTGGTTTTTACCATTGCAGCACTATTTTCAATTAACTTTAATTCCTTGGGCAATAACATCATTCTGTATCTTAGTATTTACCAAGAACTCGATGTTCTAAAAGCTCTGGGCTAGGAATCAAGTTGTGAAGACACCAAGACAGCACCAGTGTACATAATTTTCTGAAAGAGAGCTTATTGCAGGTGACAGTGCAAAGATAATATTAAACTGTGTTCTGTGTTCTTGAAGTATGATGTGTGGAGGGGAGAATTTTTGTCATCAGTTCCTCATCCATGCAAGAGATCCTTCACTGCCTCCAGCAGCAGACCTCTGAACACAGGCAAGAAGATTGTTACAAGATGAAAGAATTTCATGGAAATTGTTTCATAATGAAATAAACAGCTATTATACAGCATAGTATAAAATAGAAAATGAACTTTCTGCTTTGGATGGAACTACCTGGTTGCTAGTAGGGATGTGAGAGTTGGCATCATAAATGGGATTTGTTTCGGCTAATTATAGCTTTGGTAAGTTGTCCAAAATAAGGCTTTAGGCTCTTTTCAGCACTGGTAGAGAAGGACAGGCATGTCCTTCCTCCTCTTCTAAAATAAATGGAATCAAGTGCGATTTATTGTACCATTTATTGTAGAGGTTGCCTAGATGACTGGCTGAGACAAGACTTAAGATCTAGATGGCAGAAGTTAGGCAAAATGAATCTTGTCTCATGGTCAGTATAATTCTCCATGGTCGCTGCATTCATTCTCTATGATTAGAGCTGTCTGGGAATTCCTCATGAGAAAATGCCCGTTCCACCAGGTAGCATCTATCGTGGAAACGCCCCCATTGAGAAACCTGCTTGGTCTCCAGCTGAGGAGGAGACCACACTTCCAGTACTTGTGGTCTCAGTACCAGAACACCTTACAGACTGCCTCACAGGTGTGACTTTGAGGCCACCCAGACCTTGGCAGGACCCCTGGAGCACATCCAGCATAGGATGCACGGCCTGTCCGTTTGCTGAGGGAGGATTCATCCCATGTCACAGCACCTACCGGGAACGCATCATTCTAAAACGCATGTGATAGGCATTAAAGTGTCTTCTTTTGAGCGACAGTGGACAAATGCAATTGCCATCTCTCCTGTATTTTTGGAATATCAGAGGGGAAGGAAACTTTTGCTTTAATTTGTCACCCTGTAACTCCGTGAGCCAAATGTGAGTCATTAGAGAGATCCAAGTCAGGAACTGTGAATGATGATATCTCAGCTGTTCTAGCTGAGGGGCCAGTTGTTTGTGTGTTTTCATTTTCTTCTGTAAGGAAGAAGATGCTTGGAGTTCTAAACCCCAACATTTTTATTCTTACTCTATTCTTTGTATTCATGGATAAAATGTGCATGGCTTTTTAGTTTTGGGATTTTTAACAAAGGCTGGAAGCTTGATAAAGTGAAGCGATGACTACCATTTATTTATATTACCATGTTAAAAGTCTATTGATCTGTTTTAAAGGTGGAGGAGACTTTCTATAGAAAGTGACAACATTTAACAACCTAGATATTCTAAATGCTTTTAAAAATTAACTTATTGTTTAACATTTGATTAAAAAAACATTGTCTAGTGAATCTTTCATAGAGAAAACCAAAAGCTGGTGAATGAACTGGTGGAAATGTTATACCATTTCCTGTACCAGCTCTCTGAAAGTGCTCTCCTCTGACACTGGCCTCTGTTTCCAGCTTGCTAGTTAGAAGGAGATTCCTAAAACAAAAGTATTTCTGCTCCAGCTGAAACCCTCTTAGATCAGGTCCTTAGACCTGTGACCCTTAGATTTGTGACCCTTCTTAGCTTGGTGTTTTATCCTGCAAAAGGATGAATTTAGCACTCCGGGAGAAGTTCCACACAACCTGTCTGCTCACTAGCTTGTTGCCCTCGGGGCACAGTTGACTTCTGGAAGAGAAATTGCAAGTGGTAAATATCACATAACCAGTGAAAGTATTATTCTGGTTTCTGTACCACAGTGATTAACTGCAGTTAAACCTTACACTAGACTAGCTATCCTTCCTTCCCGTAGGCTGTTGCCTAGGAAAGTTTCCAGATATATTTGCTTTTTTATAGAACATAAATTTAATAAAGTAAAGAATTTGCGATTTACCAAGTTTATTTTTAGAGAAGAAAAAACTTTTGAACTAACTTGAGTGTTCTTGATTGAAAAGAAAGAAAATCATGAGTCAGCCTGGGAACTGGGCACATCATCTTCACATTGCATTATTTTTCTTTTTTTAAACTCTTCTTTTTTCTTGCATATGTTAAGTCATATCCATGTCCATAGATACATTGAATATGCTAGGCCCAGTAGATTGCACAGGATAAAGAGAAGATAAAATGACACATGTTAGTGGGATGTTTGCTTCATTGACTTGGATGTCACTTGCAAAGGGATTCTATTTAATCAGGTCACTGATTAAATTGTTCAATTGCTGTATTTATTTTCTGTTACAAAATCTATACATAATGTTTGTATTTAGTATTAACCAATAATTTAACAAAGATTTTCGAGATAGCTGTATATTTTATTAATAATCTTTCAGATTCCAAATTTTAAATTTGTGCCAATTCCTGCTGCACCTGGAAGATGTCCATTGAAACTTACTCTTAAAATAAAATAATGGAGTTGGTCACCAATTCTGATAAATCCATGCTAGTGAATTGTCCCGGCAGAATCCTAATCCTTGGCTTGATCTTATTCTCTAAGACTAATCGGGAACCCAGGTCATTCTCATCCTGGCTTATTCATTGTTTGGCCTCTCTCCCCAGGTCTGAGCTGGGCTGTATGGATGGTGGTGTCTTGCCAACAACTCCTGTTTCCCATATGATTGTATCTTCATTTCTGTTCACTGCAGCTCGTTTAAATACCTCCTTTGTGTTTGATACTCTTGTGTTCTTATCCTTCCAGGCTCCTGCTGCCCTGTGCTTCACTCCCACATTCTTGCAATTGAGTTTGATTCTCCACACACCAAAACACCTTTTTACTCTGCCACTCTGGGTCTTGCATGGATGTGAGCATCTTATCCAAATAACATGCAAGTAGAGGAGTCAGCTTCTTTTACACGGGCCACTAGGATAAAAGACATCTTGTTTCCTCATTTATTAAGAGAATAGCAGTGGAGACTGCCTTCCTGCCATACTGTAGATATATTTTCAGAGAAGGTGAAAGAAGACATTTTGTTTGGTAGTATAAGTGTGGACTTGATAAAATACAGAAAACGCACTGCATGGAGCAGTTAGATAGTGGCAGAGGAAAATGTTGTCCTGACAGAATATGTTAGATTTTCTCTAACTCTTTATAAAAATACCACTGTTAATCTTCATATGATCACTGTTTGGGGATCTCTTCTCTCTCTCAGCTTCTGTTGTGCTCATGTTTCCTCTCCTATTTCCATCACAGATTCTCTTTATCCTGTTAGACAGCAATTTGAAGAGCAATGAACAAACAATGTCATTCTTCAGACTGAAGAAGTCCCAGCTACCAGCTCTGGCTATATTCCACGCACCAGATGAGCAGCAGGATGTGTTGACTCTGGATGAAGTCTCTGTTGAACGTGTACAGGACTTCTGTAATCGTTTCTTACAAAGAATGCAGAAGGTAAAGGGGGACTCCTGTAGTCTACAGGAAGCTGGGATCTTGTAGGATGATGCTGTTTCTCATAAGGCTCTTGAAGAAGATGACTTCAATTCCTTGAACTCCTTCCCACCCCTGCCACATCCTCTCTCATTTTTATTTGCACCTGAATATCAGAAAAGCATTAGATCTAGAGCAGAGCAGAGATTAATGTCTTTATAGAGTCTCTTCATTGACCTCTGCCTTCTAGTCTACAGCAAGAAGTCTTCACTGATCTCTCCAGCTGTATGAAGGTCTCAGTAAGGCATCTGTTTTCTGGGAACAGCAGCTGGGGAGACAGAGTGAAGGGTGCTTTTGGACATTGGGAATGGAGGTGGTGGATGGCAGCACATAAGAGAGGATCAGAGAGACAGTGGCATGGATATGAAAGAAACCTATCAAGAAGGCCACAGAACAGAGTACACAGACAAGGACTCAGGGCTCTACCAGAGGTCTCTGCTGGAAGAGAGACAATTTAATCTCCATGTTCATTCAGTGTTAAGAGTTCTCTGTCAAAGCTCATCTTCCTATAGCACAGAGGCTTTGTGTGTCTGGGCCCTGTGTTGTGCAATTGAAATGAGATAGGCAGGGCAGTGGCATAGACAGCAGAGGGAGGCATTTAAATTGGTTTGTTTCCTTTTATTACTGTGCTGAGAAACTGAGCAACGTCAAAACTGATTTTATGCCTCTAATGTGTTTTAGAAAGAAGACGAACCTGAGGAGAAGGCCTTCAATGAGGAACTCTGATTCTTTCTCAGCCAACAGGATGACTGTGCCCAGAGTCATCTGTTTCTGGTGTATGAATTGTTCACTGAGCTCCACTGAGGAATTCCTCAGATAGTAGGATTAAAGGGCTAAGTCAGTCACAGATTCCCACCTCCATGCTATGTACATATATGTTGTTTGTCCTCTCTAGGAATCTCTTCTCCCGCCTCATTTGTTTGCTCCAGCTCTCTTTTCACAGTATTCCTGGAGCTCTGGTATTGCCCTACACTGTGTCCTTCCATGCCACCTCTGTTGGAGCAAAGGGTGATATAGCAAAATGGCAATATCAGAAATAAAGCTTGTAGTTCCCAGAGATCTTTTACCCTCATTCTCCTTGCTTTTGGTGCCATGCTGGGATCCACTGTCAGCCTGTCCTGACACTAGGAACAGATTGATTGATTGAGGTTGGTTGAATGAACTTTTCCATCTATTTTACTAAATAAAGCAGAAAGTTAATAGCCTGATTTTTTATGCAAACACGTGATTTCCCACTCCCTATGTCTTTCACTTAAGGACAAAGCCTGTGTATTTCTGAGTGAGTAAGCTCAAAAATCTCCTTTCTCCAAATTTAACCAGGCTTGCAATGCCTAACCAGTCAGATTGGTGGCTAAGAATCATTCCCCATGGAACTGGACCCTTCATCAACAGATATTTCCACCAGTGTGAGAGATTTCTGTGAAGGTTTGAGATCAGAACGGCACTCGGTACAGCAGGTCTGAGCTGGTACAGCAAAAATGAATGAGCCTAAGATGCAGATCGAGGCTAAGAGGAATGGGAGCTGAGGCAGAAGGGCAGTAGAAAGTTGCATTGCAAGATAGGGGATATCTCCACACTGCAATAGATAAAAAGGCTGATGTCTGTATATTGACCTCAGACATCCCTCAGAGATCCCAGTGCTGGCGTACAGAGGATGGGGACTTTGCAGGCAAGGCATATGAGCCATCCCTGTTCTGCTGTACTAGATGCTTGCAGTAGGCTTGCCTCATACTTGGCTCAGCATCCTTTGGCATGAAGTATGGATGCTGCTGTCAAACAGTGACTGCATTGTCTCTCAGGGCTTGAGATACTTGGCTTGGGACAGGGAGCCTAAGAGGCATAGAGCTGAGAAACCTCAGCCCTGTCTCAGAGATTAGCCTAAGGCGAAGAACTGGGAATAGAAAGAAGTTGTTCTTGCAAATGAGGCAAGCACAGCTCCCCACCACTGAGGGAGAAGCCAGGAGCTGGAAGGGATGCAAAGTAACTGCCAGCCACCATGATGGGGGCCACAGCAGGGAGGCTCTCACTGTAACAGAGAGGCAGGTGCCAGCCCTGCATTAGCTCTTGCCTCTTCCATGTGGATCAAACTGATGTCTTTCATCTCCCTAAGGCTCTGTCTCCCATGCATCTGGACTTATCTCCTTTAGTGCTCTACCCTCCCTTCTACTCTGCCTACCTAAAGCAAGCCAAATGCTGTAACTGTTGGTATGGGGAATCAAAACTGCTGCACATTTCTAAGGAAGAATGATATAACCAAAACAGCATTCAGGCTTGTGCCTTGTGTTGGCAAGGCTGGGAAACTGTCTCCCTGCATGGGGATCTCTCCCCTAAGAGGCAGGGCAGTGGGCAATATGGGGTCTCAGAAGCTCCATGGTCAACACAACAGCCAAGAACTGTTTCCTAAATGAGGCAGTTCAGAAAAGAGCTGGAAAAGAGGGAGGAGACGAGAGAGAGGCAAACCACTTCTGTCTGTTCAGTTCTCCCCTTGCCACAGCTGAGCGGTCCCTAACCTCTGGTTTTCATGTGACTTATGAGAACCTATGGTATTGCTTCTGGACATAGTAAGATAATACTGACACTGAAGATGTCAAGGGAGAGGTGAGTTTGGAGCATTACATGCTGAGTATTTCTTGCTTTAGGCTGGTAAAACTGGAGGCATCTGCCCTCAGCCCATGAAACTACATGTGGTCCCAGAAGTGGAGATGTCACCATCTTCAGCTGGAGCCTAAAAGGCCATAAGGTTTGGCCCATGGGTGTAGTTTTCATGTAACAGCTGGAATGAGCCATCTCTGCAGACCTCTTAAGCGTCTTTTTCTCTGAAGCATGAGACTGTTGAGTGTGGATAACATATCTGCCACTGTGTTTGGTGCATTGGATTTATACACTAGTCATGGAGATGCAAGTGAAGACCCCTTGGTGTGTGTGGGGGCCTTGCCTGGTAGCATCACGTGGCTCCAGTGCAGCTTACCCAGGAGATGCTGTTAGTGAGCAGGGCAAAGCCTGCCCTCACCATTGGTAGGTGCTGAGAGCACGAGGCTGAGCCCCAAAGAGAGGGGAAGGGTCTAAGGTGTCAGAATGTCTTGCTGCATTTGGCTGGTGGCTCAGCCCTTGAGTGTGGGCAGATGTTGCAGTACTGGACTGGAAGAATGTGAATGAAGCCTTGACTTTGGAGTCCCCTGTGCAATGCATGAGGCTTGCCAGGCTTCTGTGTGCCCTGTGCGAAGGGCATGGTGGAGGGAGGACCAGTTGTCTCTGACCCTAGGGCTGTGTGAAGGTGTGAGCGGAGGGCTCAGCCCCTCTGAAGCACTGGGGAGCCACAGGGTCTCATCCCAGACTCTGTCACACACTACAGCTTTGAGGATCAGAGATGGGTCACCTCACAGTGGCCCAAAGCCCAGGCAGACCAAAGTCACATCTGCCTTCCAACATCCTCATGTCAGTGGTGTGTGATGGTTTTGAACTGGTTTTATACCAGTTCTAGAACATGCAGGGCTGTTTCTCCTAGCAAAAGCCCTACTTGCTTTCCCTCAATGGGAAAATTGCTCATTTTTATGGCTATAGCTTGTTTCTCCCTAGGAAGGATTGTACTGCTTTCTCTGCAATAAGGTAAAGTGGGAAGGTCTTCTGTGGAGACATCTGTGAAGAGCCTTGGTGTCATAGATGTTTCCAGTGTCACGCACCTCTGCGGTCCAGACCAAACAGTGTGAGGGGAACTGGCCTGCTACATGGGTGTCTGAGGTTTGAGTCTTGTCCCTGTGCAGACACAACAGCTGCAGGAATTGGGCATAGCGACGTGACTCTTCCTCAGTGCTGGAGGGAAACAAAACAGGACATGAATGAAGCTCTGGTTTTGCAAACAAGCCTGGGAGCAAAAGCAACGCCCCTGGTGACTGTGTTTGCTGTGTACACAGCTAATTATAGGGACAGCTTTTCAGGAGCTTCATTGTGTACACTGGGGAGTTTAATTCCCTCTGCACCTTCCACAGCTCTGCACCTAACCAACAACCTTGGGGGCCACAAGGCAGCCACAGGAAAAGCCTCCTTCTCCTCCAGCTTTGCTGCAATACTCTCTGGGAGCTGCGCAGCACCGACAGCTCCGGAGTGCTGCACTCAGGTGGAGAGGGGGTCTGCCTTAATCCCTGTGCTCAAGGGCTTCTGCAATGCAGCTTTGGTGGGCTTAGCTACTGCGATGGAGCATCTGAGATAGAAACCAGAGGCGGAATCTTGTGGAGGGCTGTTTGTTGTTTTATTTTGGGTTTTGTCCCCCATTGCATTATCTCTGACTTGAATTTGTGATGTACTTGGCCCAGGTGTTTTGAGCTGTCCAGGGAGTCTGCATTGTTTTTCAAGGAAAGGAAGCGCTAGATGCAAACTGACAGAGGGCATGATGTGGGGGTTCCCTTTCCCCTCAGTATCGTGGAGATACCGTGGTGGGATATCCCCTGCTCTGCAGCAGCGCCTGCACTCAAGGGACATTCAAACTAGCTAAAATAGCAGCTGAGCCTGCCTGACAGCAAAGTGAGGCTGCAGAGGCATGCGAGAGCTGCCAGCTTTACCCCAGGGAACACGGGAATTGGGTTGCACTGTGGAAGATGCAACTTTGCATTCATTCTTGGTGAGAAAGGATTTGAATGTCTCCAGAAGCAGAATACTTTAAAGACCTGGCCGTTCAGCAAGGGGAATAACATTTTTGTGTTCCTTCCCCCCCAAACTGCTGCGTGTGGCATAAAATAATCAGATGTTCCTTAGAGGTGAGGGCTGGGTCCCAGGAATGTTCCCCACATACCCTAACTGGAGAGAAACCAGCTCCCAGGTCCTCGTGGCACCATTCAGCTCCCTTGGACACTTGTACTTGCAAGTGCCCTGGGAATGCAGAGGTTTATGTCACAGCCTTACAGGTTGGTGGGGTGTTTCCCCATGCAGTGTTCAGCTTTCATCAGCACCTCTCCTGGGTACACACATCCCTCAGGAGTCTGACTCTGGGTTAGGGATGCCACTGGGCAGCAAGAGACCTGAGGCATGAGTTGGTGGTTGAGAGCTGCTCATCACTCTGTTACTTTTATTCCCCTCTTTTCCAGCAGCTGATCCAGTACCTTCTTCATGTAAATTATACTGAATATCAACTTGGGCAATGCTGTTTGGGGAAGGGGGAGTTCAACATGATATGTGTGGTGTATCAACTGTTGGGGTTGCCATCTCTGCTCACTTCTCTCCTTGAGCACAGAATTTGTGTCCTCCCTTTTGCATAGTGTGGGCCCAAATCAAAGTCTGAATGCAGGGATGGAATGGAGGCAAGGGAATTAGACCTCTGAACTAGCCCCAGCTGCTGCAGGTTGAACCAAGACTTTGAATACAAACATCTCTGCACCTCAGCTTTGTCATTCCAGTTCCCCTGCACATGGAGTGCAGGGTCTGGCCAAGCCGTGGGGAGTCTGGCCAGCAGGAGAAGGACCAGAACGACCTTTGCACCTACCCAGAAGAAGAGGAGCAGGCTCTGGCCTCCACGTGTGACTCTATCTGGTCAGGATTGCTCCTGCTCTCAGCGGTGCCTGGGAGGTGTTGAGAGGCCTCTGACTGCCAGTATGAAGGGAAGCAACACCTCCCAGGCTTGCAGCCCTGATGCCTTACGTGTGCAGAGGAGCAGGACAGCCACCAGTGCAGTGAGGCTGCCTGGCTTGCTCCCCAGGCAGGACTGGACCTCCTGCCTTTCTTCTAGGGACTGTGCTAGGTGCCAGCATCCTGCTAACTCTGAAAAAAAATTTTAAAATTCTCTGTGTTATATACCAGAATAGCTGTCAGAGGATGAACTTGATGGCGCTCAAGTCAGATCCCATCTCACGCACAGAAGTCCAGCACTGAGCTGGGCCTGAGTTCCCAGGAGGGGGAGGAGATAGTGAAAATTTAGCGTAAGATGTGATAGGAATGGTTATCTTCCTTATAATAAAAGGAGGAAGGCCACGGCTGGCTGACACCTCTGTTCATCCAGAAGGAAGCTGAATCAATAAACCCAGGAAGCAATAGTAGAAGCAAACTCTCTTTTGCAGGTGGACAGACCGCAGGGCTTAGTCACTCTGCACCTCTGCACAGGATGGCTTCCCCTCAGTACCACTAATGGGCTGGTGAAGAGGTGGGGGCAGTTGACACAAGAGGGGGAAATATTGTCTGAAGGATGTGACTGGGGAAGTGGTTTGCAGGAGCGTGGAAGAGGACGGTAGGGAAGAGACAGAGACTGGTCTGGGAGGAGGGAAGGACTTGCCCAGGGGGTGATGTGGCAAGGGACAGGCAAGGGTCAGTGAGGGAAGGAGCTGGGTGGGTACCACAGAGAACTGATAATGATGGAGAGGAGAATATAGCAGTGTTTTTTTCTGGGGCTGTGAATCAAGTACCTCTTTGACTCATTTTGGCTCAGGCACTAAGGAATCTTCAGAGGAATATTGTCAGTGGAAAAACCTGCCAACCACAAGATGCACACTGAAGAACAAAGTACTGTTCTCCCCTTTTAATTTCTCCCTTCTCTGCTAATGTACCTGCAAATCCTGACAGGCAAGCTAGTCCCATGAGCTGCAAGGCAGCACATTTCTCCAGGTTACAACCAAGTCCCATAGATAACTGCCTCCCTGCTGCACCAGGCATCCATGTATGGCAGCTGTGCAGAGTTGCCTTCTGTATCATGGCTGCAACCAGCACTGTGTCCTCCTCCCCACGGGCTCACCAGGGCTCAAGCCTTTGAATCCTCCACGCATGGAGCCTCCCACATCCTGTCCATGTACAGGGTGAAAAGCCAGACCCATCCACTTTCCAGCCTAAACTCATGGGCACTCCAGGTTTCTCCCTATCCCTATCCCTATCCCTATCCCTATCCCTATCCCTATCCCTATCCCTATCCCTATCCTTGTGTTATGAGTATTACATACCCTTCTCCCACCTCCCTCTCTTCCTAGGACAGAGTCCACATTTCATCATCTTGTTAGGGGCTTTGTGTGACTCTCTGCCACCCATGTCATGTGGTTTGTATAATGTCTACATCACTAGCATTATTTCTTGCCTTCTATCTAGCAGCTAAGGTGTTGGTAGTATTGCTGTCATAACTTTCTCAGACAGGACTAAGATAGCATGTCAGTGCTTCCATAGGTACCAGACGACAGAGTTAGCATTGGTGCAGTCCACTTCTGGTTCCTTGATTGGTGGGCAACTACAAAGAAACGTCAAGTCCTTGAGTCTGCTAATCAGCTGTCAGGGGAGTAGGATAGGATCTTGTAGGTTTCCTGGGTTTTGTTTTGTTGCTATTAATCACTGAATCAATGGAATAATAACCCCAAGAAAAACTTCATCTGTTTTCCTATCCACTGAATAATACAGGGCTGTATGCCCAAAAGATTACGTTTTAAAATAAAGACATGATACTTTTAGTATAAATCTATTGCTCTCTGAGTGTTCTTTGGCATTTTTAAATTCAATGTGGGTGTTGACCCTAGGCTATTTCATGACTTCCCGTTGTAATCAAGACATTATTTTCCTTGGCCAATTATTTCTGTTCTTTGGCTGAGAAACAGAAGAGACAGACAGTAACTTACCCCAGATTGTTGAGGAAGCCTGTGGGCAGAGCTGGACAGAGAACCCAGATCTTCTGCATCCAGATCTCCTGAGCCTTAGCCACATGGCCACACTTTCTCTTCACCCTCCATTTCCCTGTGACTCCCAATGGCTATTTTTTAAATTAAAATGGCAGGGGTTTTTGCCGTAAATCAAAGGCTGCCTTATTTGGTTGCTCTGGTCTGGCACAGCTGAAGCTGAACAGTTCTGGATCACTGCCTTCTCTCTCCATTTCTCCCTCCTTGCAAGTGAGAGCTTTCCTCCTGGAGTGCCTGCCTTATCCTTGTGGAGGCCAATGGGGAATGTGCTCCCTTGCCATGCAGCATTCCCAATGTAGTTGCGGTGCTCTCTTGGATCCCTGGGCATCCTGGATTTCAGACTCTGTCTTGTAGCAATGTTTTCAGACTTTCTCCCCTGTTGAGATTCTGGCAATAAAGAAAATATTTTGTTAAGAAGATACTAAGAAGATATAGTTGCATGTTAAATATTTTAATATCATTTAAAATAATAATTATTTAAATATTATTTAAAATATTTTATTAAGAAAATATTTTAAAAAGAGCTATAACAGGTTAGAGGAACACGTGAATGAGTCCTTGCTTGGCACATTTTAGTTTTGGCAAGACAGTAGCATTGCAGAGAGGAAGGGATTGTTAAAGTGAAAGGTAAAATAGATTATGGCTATTTCTGATGCTATAACTGAGGTAGCAATGCTTATATCACAGGATTTCCCATCTTTAAATGATCATCAGTCTTTTTTTCACATATCTCTTCTGTCGTCCAGGAGTCTGGATGCTGAAGCAGTGAATGCATCTTCCAACTGCTTCTACCTTGCAGTTTCCCACCATGGAAACAGCACGTCTTTAGTGTCTCTCCTGTGACCTGATAACTCACTGCCATTGCAGAGATGCAAAGCACTCTGGACAGCTGCAATCCTCCCACAGAGAAGGAGGCAGGAGTAGGGTGACCTAAGAATCACCCCTCTAGGGTTGTCCTCAGTATCCCAAACCAGAGTCTTTTTCTTTCTGTCTGTTCAGCAGCATGGACACTTTCAAGGGTACAGAACACTCCACACGGCCCCTCTCAGACTCCATGACAGAGCTGCCTGTAACTGCCCCCTCCTCCCCCTGCTCTGGCTCCCCATCTCTGTGTGAGTGGCAGGCCCTCTGACCCTTTCTATGATTTTATTTCTCTTTTTGCCCACCCCATGCTCTGAAGGCAGCTCTGTCCCAAGCATAACCCTGCTGCTCCCAAGGGTAGGTGCCTGCATGCCCCAGGCACTCCCTTTTAAACAGAACAGATAGTCCCTACAAAGTGAGAACAAAGAGAACCCACCAAGCACCCTCCATTGGAGTAGTGATGAAGCAAGACCTTAGCAACACAAGGGAATGGATTAGCTGCTTTGCCCTGGAGGCCTTGTTCACCCAAAGGCTTCTATTCAGTTTCAGAGTCCTGCAACTGGTATTTCAGTGGAGCCCTTGGCACATCTGGCTCTGTGATCTAGGACAATAAAACTCTCTTTCTTTTAATGATAAAGATAACTATCTAGGACATTTAGAACTTGAGAAACTGCTTTACCACCATTTCACATGTTAGGGCAGGATTACTTCTGTGGCTGTTCCTGTGGAAATGAGGTGGTTTGCATGTCTGATTGTCCTGTCCCCCCTTCCAAATGCTCAGACACATCTGACTGCAGGGCAGTGGTCTCTAAGGTGTTATGGTGCTACTGGTTTTGTGAGACTAGGTGTTGGGCAGAGGAAGAAAGTTCCAAAAGCTGCATCACTAGCTTTTTTATGCTGGCGGTACTGTGGTCCTGCTCATACCATGCCCTCACATCTTTTCTGGGACCCTCAAACCCCCAAGACAAGCTGCTTGGGAGCTGCTCCTTGCTCCTTGCCCATTGTCTTGAATGGCATCGATGTTCCCCGACTCACCTCTGTGCCCCCTTCTTGAAAATTCAGGCTAGAGTGTTTACTTTGATTTGGTCTGGGGTTAGCTGAATGTCTGTCCTTGTGCTGGGAATCCATCGAGCATGCAAAACCAAAGCCCCTGAAGTGGTTGGCTTCTATTTCTAGCTGCGACAACCAGCCAAAGGCTTGGCACTGGTTTGTTTATGTTTAATATATTAAATCTGTCTCTGTGAATTTCTCTGTGACAGACAGACATGCCACGGATGGGTGGCGTGTGTGGGAGGGGGCTCTGTTTCCAGACAAGCACCCTCCTCTGCTTCTCCCCCAGTCCCACCACCCACTTAGCGAATTCCCAGGGACCCCGTTCCCCAGGTCACTGGCAAAAGCAGGAAAATCTCCCACGAGGAGGAGGGGGCTGGGAGGAATGGGAAGGTTACCTGCCCCAAAAGGCTCCCCATTTTTCCAAGACCTGGGTTGGCTTCCTTGTTGGTTATGCAGCTGCTATTGGCAACTGCTTTGCTCTATCATTTGGGCTTGGTTGTGCATGGTCCCCGTGCCCCTCTCCCCAGCAGCTGGGGCCCCTCTCCATGATGGTCCCCTGGCCGTGGCACCCTCCTGAAGCAGGTGGGAGGTGGCAGTGCCGTCTGTGTAGTGGAGGGGACAGACGGCCTGGAGAAGGGGATGAGGCTGGTGCCGTGGTGTGTCCCACTGGCCAAGTGGGGCAAAGATGGAGAGGAGAGGAGGCAGAGAAGGACATGGGGAGCTGAAGCTGGCTATGGACTATGTTTTATAGCTGCTGTTGTTCAGCCCCATGGCTGGAGCATGGTGGGCAGGTGCAGAGTGAGGAGTCTGATGCCTTGTTACACTGCGGCTCCCTGCAGCGTTGTGACCCCTGTCCTGGAGCCAGCACCACTCATAGGCTCAACTTCACTGTGATTAGCAGCAACCCCAAAGACAGAAAAGGGCTGGAGGTACAACTCAAGTCTCCCTCTGCCTTTTGATTCAGTTTCTGGATAGGCAGGCAGATCACATAAAAGAAATGCATGCTCGGGAGGCCACACAAACATGCAGCTCTTGTGGGAGAAGCTGTGGTGCTCAAGTGAGGGGCGGGGGGCATCCATTCTGCAGGCTGGGGTGAGCGAGCTGGTCCCTGTGGCTGGCGTTAGTATCCTTGCCTTGACCAGAGCTGCTAATCTGGACATTCACCTTGTTTTGTGTTTGCTGTAAACACAAGGTCACTGTCGGGTCTGTCCTTCCTTCCACCCTGGGAATGCAGCTGGCCTTAGCCTGGGGAATCACCCTGATGCTGCATGCATCCTTCAGTGTCCTGCTCACAGCTCCTTTCCCTCTGATACCCTGGAGACCTTGATATGGGGATTTAGATCTAGCTAATTAACTGGAATCCATGTATTCGGCTACCTGTTCAGGCCCACAAGGATATTTTGGTACTTCATTCCTATTTAATAACTTAATTTCCAAAATAATCAAAGCCTGATGAAATCAAGTGGAGATCAGACAGGTAGGAGTTAGCTTATGGTGGTCATCGCAACCTGGTGGCTGTCAAAAAAGTCTATGTACCTTTTTCCCTTGTCTCCTGAGCCACTTTACTGCAACTGGAGTTGGTGGACATTGGCTGTTGGTGGACATCTGACATTGGCTCAGATAGTGGGGATTCATGTCACCGCAGGAGCAGCTGCAGGATAGCCGTGCAGAAGAAACCCTTCCTGAAGCCCAGTGGCTTTTTTGGGCACTCACATGATTCAGCAGACTGCAGGAATGAAGGACAGCAGCCACCAGGCAGACAGGGATGGGCAGGAAAAAGCCTCAGCAACAAGCCAGCAGGAGCCTTTTTCTCAGGAGCAGGTTATAGTCATCTTTGTGCCTCAGCGCTGTGTTGCGTGCAGGAGGCAGAAACCTGACCAAAGCCATCTTGGGTGTTTGCTTTCAGGCAGGGGAGAAGGAGCTAAAGCCAAGCTCTCAGGTGTCGCTCCAGCCTTGCAGATCTCTCTTCAGTGGCTGTACAGATCTCTTTGTAACACTCTTGCTGTTGTTTTACTGATGATGCCCTTCTCTGGAAGCATAAAATCACTGTGATAAATTATTTTCTGATGTTCTTACTATCTCAGTATCTCCCCAGCTAAGATATAATGGCAACAGATTTCTGTATAGCAGCCCAGTGCCTGCAATAGCTGCTGGGGGTCAGCAACAGACTATCATTGGAGTGACAGTTTAGAGGCAACCAGAGAGATCAGATAATGCAGAAGAGCTCCAGGGACTGAAAAAGAGGGTAAACTTGACATCCGAGCCTTTGGGATGCCTGTGTATCATCTGTCATCGCCAAGCCCCAGGCTTGGGAAGGCCAGGCAGTGATAAGGGGGTCCTTGGCTGAGGAAGGTGCTCCTGCCAGACAGGCCTCTTCTCCTACGGCGGGGCAAGGACAGGCATGTCACCACACATGTCTCCCTCCTGGGGCTTGTACAGCACTTCGCACAAAAGGGACCTTACTCCTAATGAGGTCCCTGGGGGACTGTGATGAAATGACTGTCCTGACTGCAGTCCTTACTGGAGTTAGCTGTTCATTTCAGGTGTACACTCAGGTCTCAAAATAGGCAAGGGTCTTTTTAGTGAGTATGTTTTATTTATTGGGTATTATTGGTATTTTATTTCCTGGGTCCTCCAGCAGGTTCGTTGTGAAATGACCATCAGGAAAGACAGGCACCTACCTCAAATTGCTGAAGTGACAGGCAGATGGTTGGCCAAGTAACGTGAGGGAAGGCTTGTTCTACAGATGTGTACAGATGTTTGGCATATAATACATGCACAGCAGAAATTCACATACAATGTCTGCTTTAGGAAAATGTATGGTTTTAAACAATGTCCTCATTAATCTTAGGCTTAGCCAGGCCACAGTGCTGTAAATGCTTGTGTACCCACCACATGACTCATACAGTGTATTTTGCTGATAAATGTACAGCAACATTTTCCAGTGTGGGCATGGCTGTGGGAGACAGTGAGAAGAGAAATCCCAAATAATACAGCCCAATGGGAGCCAGGAAATATTGTAAACAGATCTTATTACTAGCACAGAGGGGAAAAAACATCAGTTAAATCCCAGGAAGGGCAAAAGTGTCTTTGTCATAAGAGTCTTTAAAGAAAGGTCCTGCTATGGAAAAAGCTCTATGCAACTTCTAGGACTGATATATGCCATAAGTCATATGTGTGGTTTTATGTGATTTTTGCCACCTGTATTGAGTCTTAAAATTGCATCCTTTATCATGTATGGAGAGAAAAAAGGGCAGATAGTTTCAGTACAGCAGACCCCAGCCAATGCTGATGAAGCCAAGTGAGGGAGGATGTTGAATCCAAGAATGTCACCTCATCCCTGCAGCAATGGTGCCTTGCTCTTTTTCTTGTGCATCTGTCCTGGGTTTCCTCCCAGTGTCTGGCTAAAAGGACCAGGAGCCAAAGTGGAAAGAGCTCTGAAAGAAGCTTCTTACCACAGAGACCACTGCCAAAGCTGCAGAATGATGTGAGATGGTTTTGGATGAAGACTTTTCTGTGCTGAGGACATCATAAAAAGTCTTCATGTTACCTTTTGATACTTCATTTTGTAGGAAATACTGTTGCAATATTGGAATAACAGAGGTCAATGTGAGACACTATAGAAAGGGAAGGTTATTTTATTTTAAGTCACACTGATTTCACTCACTCAGACTAACACTCTCGTAACCACATATTCACAAGCACCAAGATGCATTTGTTCATACTATTTGGTTTTCTTACAATCACATAGAAGATTCAAGGCATGGGCTCTGGAGTCTTCATCATGTCTTCTGGGTTTCTCTTAGTTTGACCACCATATGCTCATTTAAGAGTCATCTTTTGCATCCTTTAGGAGCTGGCAGTGACTATGGTCTTTTGTCTCTCCATCTTTTCCCACCTCTGAGTATCATTAGGTCTCATCATCTTTTGTTTCCTCATCTAAGTATCTTATGGTTCAATCTTATTCTTTATCTTAGCACCATCATCTCTAGTGGTTTGAATTTTTCCTTTTATTAAATCTTAGGTGTAGTCTGTCCCTTATTTTAGGACATATCTTGTTTTAAACCGTGCTTTTTTTCCCCCCAGTCTGGATGTCCAGAGGATTCGTTTGTCAATATGCTGGGATCTTAATGACTTGTTAATCTAGGTGCCATCAATATGCGCTGTTCTTGTAGCCCTTCTTATGCCTTTCTTCCCAATGCTTCCATGCCCAGACCTCTCATTTTTTCTCCATTTATACTATTCTTATTGTTTCATTTATAATTTAAATGAAATGATGACCACTAATGACAAAGACATTCCTGGTAAAGTGGTGACTTCTGGAGTCCAGTGTCTAGGAAGAAGGAAAAACTAATTGAAAAACAATAAAAATTTATCTGATTTATCCTTCCTTCTCCCTTTATAGTTCTTTACTGTTTTATGAGAACACGAAATTTCTTGATAAAAATAATCAATTGTCAAATTTAATACAAATAAACAATAAATATGTATCCAAAGAGCATACAATTTGTGAAATTCATTACTAAGGAAGGGCATCAAGTCGAATGACTTGGCTAGCATGTCATGTTAGGACCATTAATATAATTTGTAGTTATGCACGGAAAGATAAGAGTAATCAGATTTCATGCTTCAAGGAATAAGAATGTCTTTATTCTCACCACAAACAACATTTCACAATTAACTGAGTATCATGCATTTCCCCCCACCTCCTAGCCTTCCTTTGAACTCTATCAGATGTTGACAACAGAGGCCAAGACCAGGGGCTTGATGTGCCACAGAAAAAGTTATTTACTTACTAAAGACAAAATTTATGATACAATAGATACTGAACTGGAGACAGAACAAAGAAGCATATATAACACCACAGGGTTGCTTGTAAATATTTCAATGGCCTTCTGCATTCAAGACAGGCAGAACAGAAATGTGTCAGTCTTGGCTTCGCAAGGACTGGCAGATTTTGGATCTAAGATGCTATCTAAGTTTGTTGCTGAAAAAAGAGGCATTATTGTTAGTTTTTATTTACCAGATGGATGAGAAGAGTGAAACTACAGCTGCTTTCTTATCACTCTGCCTGTTTGGACAGGAAATAAGGAGGGTAAATCTCATCTGATCCCAAAGAATGAATCAGGTCAGGACATTTTTGTGCTCATGTGGTGAAGCAAGGGGGTTGGGGATGGAAAAGGAAGAAACATTTCTGCTCCCCTTTCCCATAAGAGTACAACCCACAAGCACGCTCTGTTTTTATAGCCAGAGTTCAAACTTTTTGCTTGCTCAGTTTTTCATAAGATACTTGAAATACAAGCAATTCTAGTTACTTATATGGATTATTTAATCCATACACAGGAGCCTCTGCCAATTTTTTCCAAATCCAAATAATATTAACATTATCCTTTCTCTTCCTTCCTTCCCAGACAGCAAGAGAAACAGGCTGATCAGTGCATGTGGACATGTGTGGGTGGGTGGGTGTGAAGCCAAAGGAAGCGACAGAGTTAGCTCTTAGCCCTGAATGCTTTGATTGCTTTATTCAGCGAATTAAATAACCTTGGTCTGGCTTCTGTGAAATCTTAGTCTTCTGTGCTCATGAACTTCCCATTGCCAGTAATCTTTTTTCATTGTTTCAACCAAACACAGCTGTTCTGGGAAGTCCTGGCCAAACAGAGAAAGTCAGTCTTTAAGGTAACTCAATGATATCCCATAGACAGTTCTAAGTATTGGAGTCAAAGGCTTGAGCCAGGCTCACTTTTTGCAGCAAGCAGAAATGAAGAGCAATGAGTTCCCCTTGAACTGTACTGCTGACCCTAAATGCTCCTGTATTTATACCCAGACTGTGATTTTTCCAGGACACTGGACTTCATTTTGAAGTCTGATGGCTTACAAGGAGTAACTTCGAGGATTACAATTCCATAGACTGTGGCTGTGAGGTTGTGCCTGGCCACTAATCTCTGAATTTCCACAGATTAAACATTTGCCTCCACCAACAAAATACAGTGGCTAAAAACCTCCCCAATTTACCAACCAACCAATCAACCAAACAACCAAGAAACCCCACAGTCTCCCAACTGGAAGCCTCTCCTTATGGTCATGGATAATGTGGAGATAGACCCGAAGTCTGTAGGACACTGCAGGTGGAAGAAGAATTCTCCTCTCATCCTCTGTCTTTGGCAACAGAGGAAGGATCTGGGCCTTTTCATGGTGTTTGATTGCTGTCCTGCTCCTTGGTACTGGGATACTGAACAACCAGTTGTCCCAGAGACCAGAGTGACAACCCTTGGGTTGAATGTGCAGGTGCGCTCCACATCCATGGGCAGGAGAAAGACACTGAAAGTATCACGTAGTATGGAAAGTTGAGCTTCTAAAATGCACCCTAGCCCAAAACTTTGGAGGATACATGAAAGAAAATAGCTGTTAGCTTGCATGGGAACCTGCCTCTTCCACAGGAGACTGACACTAAGCTGTAAGCTTCAGATGGTGGTTTCTACTAAGCTTCAGATGGTGGTTTCTACAATACTCCTAAGACTCTACATAGATTCACTTCATTAGAATAAGTTTTGGTTAGAACCGATATGTATTTTCCCACTAGAGACTTTTATGTTTGCACAAAGCTGTGGTGCTGGGGGCAAAATTCTTCTCAGGGGAAAGGTGAAAATAGATTTCAAAGATACGTGTTTAAACATTTTTTTTGAGAAAACTCACTTACTTTTTATGAAATTACTCTTCCCACCCCACCACTGAAATGGAAATGAATAATTTCAGTTATTTTGTAACAAAATTGTTTGATTGCTGTGAAACTAGATGTCTCCTGTTTATATGCTCCCCCTTTCTTTTAATCTTTGGAGCTTGTTTAATCTAGTTTTGAAATGTTTAAATCTGTGTTTTTCCCAGGTTGAACTAGCTTTTGAACTAGTTTTAGGGTTAATTTCGGGTAGCTGAGTGACTTTGCTGGCAGAGCTAGCACACGTTCAGATATGTATATCAAGTTCTTTAAATGTCTGAAATGTGTTCCATTTATTTTTATTTCATAGTCTTTTGACTAGCTCCTGTGTTTAAAAAACATCTCCCTTTCTAAAGCTTAGTGTCAGTATGCTAGTTTTCAGCACGATTTATTCCATGAGGTTGTTGACTTTAATTATATTGTGGATACTCAGACACTGTTACTTAGTGTTACTCAATTATACTTGCTTCTTGGATCAGTTCCTAGGTATTACTTAGGACTAAATGAAAAAGTAAAAATAAAGTCTTGTTTTCTCATGTGCTGTAGAACTAGTTGTTCCAAAAAGCACTTGTTTATCATGTTGAGAAATCGCTTCCTAAGCCATAGACCATGTGGTGATTGACTAACTTACATCCTGAAACACAGGAGCAAGCTTGGAAAGGTCTGTCCAGATTAGTGAGTCCAGTTACTTGATACTCTGAGCAACCTGGGTTTGCCCAGACCTGCTCTGTCGCAGAGCTGATAGGGTTTATTCCCTTGCTGCAGTGCTCAGTGACTCTGCTGAAGCATTCCTGGCATGAGCTGGATGCTTCGTGAGGGACACATAGATAGGGATTATGGTCCTGAAGACACAGGGGCTGGAAATGGCTCTTCTCCTACTCATGAGAGCTGTGAGCTCTGAAACAGCCCCTGGGGAAGTACTGGAAACAAAATCTATTTGTGAGCCCATTGTCCTGCCTGGAAAAGCCTTGTGGGCACTGCAGGGAAGGAGAGGCTTGGTGACTTCCACAGGCTATTGGTGAAAAGGTCTGTCATTTTGGAGGTGACTGCAAATCACCTCGCCTTGTTAGTCCTCATCTACACCACTTCTTCCATGAACACCTGAGCCATACAGAGGACTCCTGCTGAAGTCTCACTGGTATCTTATCCAGCAGCACTAACAGGTGCCCATATCTGCTGGCAGATTCTCAGTAGACAACTCAGAATCAGTCTTCTGTGATCACCTTTATGATTCTTGGGTCACAGTTGTTCCTTTTGTTCCCTGGTTACTTCCAGCTTATGAGCTCTTAGTTTATGGCAGGAATTCTTACTGCTAATCCCTTTGGAAGACTTTGCATTTGCGCTGTTGCATATGGCCCTGTTTCTGTTACTCCAGCTTTCAAGGTCATCCTTTTCCTCCCGTATGAGCTCTCAGGCCTCCCTTCCACTAATGTTGCTTTCTTGCTTTGTGTAATCAACAAACTTCCTCAACAAATGTTCCCTCTTTAAGCCAGTCATTAGTGGAAGTATGCGATAAAAGTAGTCCTGATATAAATTATATTAGTAATTTCTCAATTACTAATTTCTCATTTACACTGCTCAAGCTTCTGCTCCATTTGTCTGATACCTTACCATCTCAGAATTTTGGCTTTAAAGCCCACTTTCTCCAACTTCACTAAAAAATTGCCAAATGTCACTGGGGCCAAAGCTTTTTCAATATTTAAGTAGCTGAGGACAACCATATCTTCTGGATCAAGATTTCTTTTAGGGTTTGGCATGTCACAGGGCTGAATATTCAGCTGTCCCTGAAGGGTGGTAGGAGAGAGCAAGAGATGTCCTCCTATTTGCACTGCTTTCCAAAGGTGTCTCATAACTATATGCTCTATACCTTGAGGACAGCTCAAGGTTGCTGTTCCCAGGCTCTGAGGGCCAAGAGCTGCTTATACAAGGACACACATAACATGGTACCTTGTTTCCACAGGTAGGTCTGAACTTGCCTCAAACTCACCGAGCACTGTAGAAGCTCAAGATACCATGCAAAAGTGGAGAGCTCAAAAACGCATGTGTTAATTGTAAGGTGACAAGGTATCTTATAAAAGTGCAGCAAATCCTACCTCTGTACCAATTGTTTGATGGTTCTTTAACTCCACAGTTATGCTATCATTTCCATTTTGCAACCAAGGCTGTTAAGACAGGCCACACTTGATCTTTTCCTGGACCAGAGAAGCTACATTCGGCAGCTGTTTGGTTCGTGAATAGATGTGATGGGTTTTCTTCCTCAACCTCCTGAGCCCCTGATTCTGTAGCTGGTCATCCCCTTCATCTCACCTCTGCTGAGCTCAGTCCCTCAGGCTGTGCCTACCCTTACTTGAGGACTGGACTTGCCAGCATTCACATTAAGCATGCACCAGGCACGGATCTCTGCTGAGCAAGGTAGTACTGCTGCAGGTTGGTAATTGCATGGGTTCAGCATCTCAGCGTGGTGCATGTGTGCTCCTGGCTTGGGTGCAGGCAGGACCAATAGCCCAGTCCAGCAAGCACGTGCCCTGGGTTGTCCGACGTGTTGTCGAGCACTGTTGTGGGTCTGGTGTGAGCAGCAAGGGCACATCTCAGGGACTTGGGTGTGTGTAAGCCAGCTCTGTGCCTTGTAGGGTTTGTCACTCTTGGAGGTTTCAGAGCTGTGTCCAAAAGCAGACACCTTTGTTACATGAGTTTTCAGTCTGATATTGGTCTGCCGTTAGGAGGGGGGATTCAGACAGTTGCAAAAGGAGCATGGAAAGAGATGGGAGAAGACCTCCTGGCCTGCTCCCCGTGGAAGAGCAGGTCCCCTGGCCAGCAGTGCGATTCTATTAGAGCATAGCCAGGGAAGGAAGGGGTGGAGAAGGAGGGGTCTGGCTGCAAAGGGGGAGACTGCAGCCTCAGACCTCTGTCCACTCACTGCTCCTGGGCGCAGAAAGCCAGTCTGGACCTGGCTGTGCTTCCACTAGCCCCTGGTGTCGTGTCTGGCTCTCTCCTCTCCCTCTTGGCTCGGTTTCTTGAGGTTGGTTTCCTGGCTGTGGGCAGAAGGTGTTTTTGACGGAGAAGGTGGTAGCCTGGGGGTGGATCGTGAGTGGGAGACAGAAGAGGGGAGGAGTCACTGATCAATGCTAATAAATAAAAGGCCCCTCTTCTTCAGTCCAGGGTCCAGGACGCTGGGAGACCTGCCCCCTCAGAGAAGAGCTGCAGGCTGGCGGGGAAGCGACGGCTTAGTGAGTATGCAGGGACCGCCTTGCTTTTCCTGGATGGCTGCTCATTATTAATGCCTTGCTGGTGCTTCACAGCTGCAAAATGTTAGTTGCTGTGGAGTGCATAACATTATGATTCTCCACTCCAGCAGGAGACAGGTCAGAGGACTGCTTTTCTGATCTCCCGTTTATTTGGGAGGCTGTGGAGATTTCCCTGGAATTTGCAGGCAATTTATCTTAGCTCTTCTTTCTGTATTTCTAACCAGTGGCTGCTGCTAGAAAGCAGAGGGATTTGGCTCACAGTGCTGCATGGCATATTACCTCTGGGGCAGCGCACTGATGCTGGGGAGGGGAGACGTGCTGGAGAAGCATGGGGTGCAGGGGCAGTGGAAAGGAGATGTACTTTTGCAGGGGAAAGTGTTCCCCGAAGGAGATTTGTTGGTACAGGGCTGTGTATCCAGCATGTTTATTCATCCCTTGGAAAATGCATTGCCTCTGTGGTGAAAAAATAAAACATTTGGGTTAAAGTGGTGTTTGTGGCTCTTCTGCTGTGGTTGATGGCAGGGGATGCTCCAGGAATTCTGGGATCAGAGTCCTCTGAAATGGGAGCAGAGTCTTCCAAGGAACAGAAGGCTCTGCCCAGTGTGAAGATAGATAAATAAAGAGGGTTTGGCTGGAAAATGTGTTGGAGTTTCCCGCTGTGCAGCCTCACCTTCATTCCAAAGTACTCCAAGTGTCTTCCTCTCTGTGCCTCACTGCTTTCCTACTGGGCTTTTTCCTCCAGCCTCTCCCTCAAGCTTTCTTTTCTTGGCAGCTCCCATGAGCTCCCAGAGTGTACAAGACATTCAGGAAACCTATAAAGTCCACATTCAACACTAACTCCAAAACTGTGGGCTCTAAGGAATGCAAACAATCCCAGAGCAGAGAATTCCCTTAAAGAGACCAGAGTGGCAGGGCATGGAGGGACAGCAGAAAAATCTCAGTTATCCTCTGACCTTGTGTCTATAGCAGACTTCTGGCTTTTTCCCCAGCACAACCTGGTTTTCCTCCTCATCTCAGGCTGAGCACTGAATGGGCAGGAGGTAGATGATATGGGAGGCATTGATGGTGCAGGATTGAGCTGCTCTCCGCGTGGGGTGGGGTAATGGGGAAGACTTCTCTTTGGTCTGAAGTTGAAGGCCTGCTCAGTTTCTCTCCGAGAGACCACAGGCTTCAGGCAAGAGCCATGAATTTGACATTGAAAAAGTTGTAAAGCCCAAACTAATATTGTTCCACTGAAGTTTCACTCCCCAGTGACAAAGAGTTAGGCTCCAGCGAGCTGTCCCTGTAGTTCTTGGCTGTGTCACCTGCAGCGTGGCTCCCCAGACTGGCCTCTGCAGGCGACAGCAGCGACAACACCACACTGGCTTGGGGTGAATGGTCTGCACTCAGAGTGCCCTCAGTCTGCACCCTGTCAGTGAGAAACCCTGATGCCTGCACCTACACATGGACAAAACAGGTGGTCACCACAGCTTGGATCAGACATAACAATGGTTACTGTGCCCTAGGCTCATCCCCAAGCAGTATGCATGGTCCTAGCCCCACCACTGCCATGGGGAGGGCTGGCAGGCACTGGGTACACACCTTCCCTCCCTGCCTTGCCTCTAGAAAACTACTCCCCTTTGCTTTTCACCCAGCAGGGTTGGCTATCTTTGAAACTCCTTTCTTATTTAATTCCTTCCTACTGTATGACAGAGCTGGAGAGGGGAACACTCTTATCTTTTGTGCATTGCTGCTGTCCACAACATTGGTCCCAGACAAGCTTGTTAGGTGCTAGAAAGGTAACGGTCCCAGAGACTACTGGTCTGGGACATTCATCCTGGCTGAAAAGCCTTGCATTGACATCTGACTTCAGTGCCCAGTGGGGCAAGAACTGCTATTGCTAGACCAGAGAGGAAGCAGTCCTGAGAGATATGGTTACCTCAGCCTTCACCAAGGTGCTGTCCCTTGGGCTGGAAGAGCTGTGTAGGGTCAGGACCACAGTGAGGACCTGCAGAGATAGAATTCTGGGTGCTGCTGTCATCTTAATGCAAAAATCATGATTCCTCCAGCAGAAGGGATCCTTCTAGGTTGCTGCTTCTCACTCCTGGAGCTGTAAAGTAGGAGAGGGGAATGGGCAGTAGGGTTGGAGGCCTCCTCTGATGACCGTCAGGCTGGGACCGCAGTGAGGGCAAGCTGGAGGGAGGGGGGCCGAGTGGGGAGGAAGCATTTAAAGCCTCATTCTCCATGTCTCCATTGGCAAAGCTAACAGAACAGTGAGGGCTGGGTGTATCCAGACAGAGGATGGCAAGGGCAAAGAGGGCAGATCAGAGGAAAAATTAGAAAGGCAAACATTTACATTTGGTATCAGTGCACACCTCTCCCTCCAGGCCCCCGGCAGCTCCTGAAATTCCTTCCACTTGTGCAGGCCAGCTTTTCTGAGCATGGAGTGCTAGTGACATGGTTGCTTGTGAATTATGGACCCCAGCCCTGAACTGGGAGAGGAAGGGGTCATGCCCCCTCCTTCCCGAAACTTGATTCAGTCTGTAATAGAGAATGTTCTGTAATGGCTCCATAAAGAATGTGTACCAGCCAGCTGTCACCTTCCCCAGGCTCTTTCATGGGCCCCCTCCTGGCTCTGTTTTCATAATAAACATTCCACCGCTAATTTTGCAGGCGGCCCAGGATCTCCAGCTGCCCTCAGTGGGAAGAGAGCGAGACACAGCGAGACAGACTGAGAGATTCCTCCCTGCACTGGCACAATGCGCGCTGTCATCATCCTTACGCTCCTGGCTGTCTTGGTGATGGCTGCTACTTGCTATGGTAGGTGACATTTTTTACTGGCTAGAGTGGTAACTCCAAACCTGCAGACCTCTTTGGGTCTGTTCAGATGGGGTTTTATTCGACTTTGTGACTTCTTTCCCCTCAACTTAATCTCTTGCCTGTTTTCCTGTCCTTGTGTCAGATCCTCCCAGACCTGTTACAGAGCTGTCAGCTCCAGTCATTCTGATTTGTGGTCCAGGATGGTTCAGCCCCTTCCTTTTTGTTCCAGCTCACCTCACAAACTGCTCCTCTTTCTGCCCCTCTGTTGTGTGGACTACAATAAGAGTTCTTATTCTTACTTCTTCCTTGTTAATGGGGAGACTTCCCTTCCTCCTTTTGCNCTGTGAGGCGCACAGTTCATAGTAATGGAATTAAGGTGCTGTTTCATGCAAGAGTCAAGCACATTTCACTGTGCTAATCCATTCCCTAAACACACATGCAGGCTTTGAACATAAGCAGGTATCATATCCACTGTAGTGTCAGGAACATGAAGGTGAGGAACTATGCTCAAGAATGGCACACTGGAAGACCAAGCATGAGCCTTGAAGTCCTGGCTAAGACACCAGGTATCTCCATTCTAAACTCCTGAACACCCTAAACTCCTCATGTAAATGCTAGGTCACACCACTGGTTCCTTTCTTCTCCTCTAAAACAGGTACCTTAAAACCTGTCTTCTCTGATTTGAATGTGCATGTTCTATTGATCTGTGGTGTGTTGAAAGACTGTGAATCCCATCAATACAGTGTCTTACCACATGTTTTACTCTTTCTTTCCCCAGAGTCCCATGAGAGCATGGAATCCCATGAGTATCTCAGTAAGAGACTGCTTTACTGTTTTCTTGAATTTGAAGTGTGCTACAGACATCTCCAAGACCAGTTCCTTGTACTTTACTGTAGAGATTAAATAGGTAGAACCACTCAGCCCAGGGAAATTGAATGTACTGGATGGTGGAGTTTCAAGATAAAAAGGGAGAGAGTTAAAAAAAGACTTCACATGTTTGGGCACAAGTGCGTACCACTATTTTGCAAAGAATTGGAAAACAAAGAGTCAGGAGCTTAGATCCCTGCTGCATGCACCTAAAACAGGTTAAGTGATACTAGAAAAGGACATAGCTCAAAAAGCTTTGGGATGAGCATGGAAAGAGGTACTGCAAAAGATAGTGACATCATTTGTTCTCCCCCAAGGACCGGGGGAGCCTTACTTTCAGTACCTTGGAGGAAGCAGGTGGGATGTGTGGGCAAGAGGGATCCTTTGGCTGGAAGAGAGAGTTAGTGTCACAGGAGAAGCATGAAAGGGTGAAGAATCTCACTCTGGAACAAGCAATATCCTGGAGAGGTTAGAGAACAGATGGATTGAAACTAAAAAGAAATTAGACCATCTGGGAGAAGGGCTTCACAATGCAACTAGTCAGAAGTACAAAGGCACATGTGGGAGCCAATGCCAAAGACATCCACAGGCTCCTGAACTCTGCAATAGGACTGTGATGTTTCTCAAAAAGGACAGAAGGGACCTTCAGGCACCTCAGTCCAAAACAACCACATGGACTGCTCAGTGACTACCTAACCTCAGAGGCTTACCCAGGCCCTTCCTGGTTTTACCTGTATTTCATGAGTCTGCTAATTCTGCTGAGCATGCCCAGACCTCCCATGGTCCATGCAGCTTGACACCTTTTTCTTGGCCAAGGTCCAATCACTCAGAGGGGCTGTAGCAGCAAAATCACAGCAGCTTTCCCCTGGGTGGCTTGAGTGACAGCAGAGCAACAGCAGCATGTGCACTTTCATACAGGCTGCGCAAGCCAGAGGGAGAGCCTGTGCATAAACCAGCGGGGTGGATAGCAGGGAATATCAGAAGGTCCCGGGTTTCGCTGTGCATGGGAGGGCAGACAAGGAGGCTGTTATAAATGTGGAAGCTAGCTTTTGTTGAAATCTGGCCTTGAAAAAGTGTCTATCTGCTCTGAACAACTCCTTGCCTTCTCAGATCCTTTCATCAACAGACGAAGGGCCAATGACTTCATACAAGCTGACATGAGACTAGAAGCCATCTCTCAGGAAAGGTATGTTATGGCCTCAGGACGCTAAGGATGGGAGTGGGGAGAGGTGTCTCCTTGCCAAGCACAGGATGGTACCAGGGGTGGCAGCCATGGTGACTTCTGAGAAGCTTCAGCCCCTCTCTCAGTGTGAGATGCCTGTGAAGTCCCCAACCCTGGCAGAAGCCAGAACTCAGATAGCAGAGAGCGAGTCCTTGCGTTTAAGGACGTCACATACTGGGAGGGTTCTGCTTAATTTGTCCGAAGGAAGCACCAACAGAACGAGAGGGAATCATTGTGGGATGGCCAGAAAAGAAGCTCAGTTTGAGATCTAGTTCTAGTCCTCAGATTTCATACAGAATCTGCATGATCTTTTCTAAATCACAGGGACATCTGGGGGTCTCCTTGCCTCATCTATAAAATGCAGATATAGGCAGTTTCATGCCTCATGCAGGGCTTATGAAAATAAAGGCTGAAGCACAGAAATCATCTCCTACGAAGTGTCAAGAAAAACCTTCTCTGCAGTACCAGGTTGCCCCTTTGCAGGATGTTTCAGGTCTTTGTTCCATGCATGGCTTTGGGGAAGAGCAGAAGAGCTGAAGGCAGCAGGTTGCGGGGGGCTGCAGAGGGAGAACTCTTCTTCAGGTTGAAGCAGGAGCTACCCCCTTGTCCCTACCACACTACTTAGCCTTGAAATAAAACCTTACCTGAGGAGGCAAAATGTTCCTGCTGTAGTCACATCACTCCCCTGGGTGCAGTGAGCGCAGAAGCTGGTGCGCTAAGATCTTGGTAGCTGGATGGTGGAATATGGTGATGGACCCTGAATCCCGGTGGGGGATTGTGGGGCAGGAAAAGGCTGTGGACAGATATTTAAGATGATAGCACTTACCCTTCATGTCTCCTACTTTTGCAGGATCAGGGAGCGCAATAAGGCGCCCCAGGAACGTCAGAGGGAGATCTGCGAGGACTACTACCCCTGCGAAGTGTATGCATTTCGCCATGGTTATGGTGCTGCTTACAGGCACTATTTTGGGAGGAGGAGGACTAAATAAAGGGTGACCTATCCCCACCCTGGGGCCTGGAGCCCAGGGTATCCTCCCAGAAATGCAATGGCTCTGAAACCTATTCAGTTGCTTGTGTCCTTGTATGTTATCCTGCCTGCTGCTTCTCTCCCATGTAGCCATGGATTCCTATACCGTGTTAATTAGCGCTGAGCTGATGTAGCAGAGATCAGAGAGAGTTCAGGATGTGGGTGTTTACTATACAATAAATTTCTGGTTTGATACTATCTTCTCATGAGTCACAGTATTTGGGGGGCAGTATTTTTCACAAAGAAGCTGAGTTTGTTTATCACAGAATATGGTGTGGATTATGGAAAAAAATCACTACTTTGCAATCACATGAGTTTGAAAGGATCTGCAATGTTTTCATTCTGGGGTCTACAAGTGGCTTCTTTTAGAGGTAAATATCACTTCCCAGTCTTAAGACATCTTAAAATGGCATGGTGTTCAGAAGGCAGGGCGATATGCACTTTTTGAAAATGAAGTTTATAATATCTTTCCTCAATTGAGGAAGCTAAATTCAGAAGGCACCTGTTTAAGCTTAAAAAACAAAGTTGGGGCAATAGTTAGTGACAGAAAAGACCTGTAAATTGCATTTTGTCTATCCAGCTACCCTCAGGTTCTGATGTACGATGCTCCTGTAGAAAGGAGTGTGTGATCTGGAATTGACTCATATTTCCTTTCGGAATCCCCTTTCATGCCCTTACTTCCACTTGGAATGATTCTGGTAGTGCTGGAGAGCTGCAGAAACCAAAGGTGAGGAGGGGCTCCTGCTGGTAAATAAAAAAATAAAAGAAATCCAGTGTTCAGGGCCCAACTTTGTTCACCCAGAACAATTTTATTTTACTGTTCATAACTCATTCAAAATCACGATGTGGCTTGACCCTGTGCACAGGTTGCTGAGCACCTCCCAGCCCCTTGAGGAGTGAGTGTGACCACAGTCAGGTTGTCACCAGCCCCAGCACCAGGGCACCTCACAGAGCCTGTGCCCAGGCCAAGAGGCACCAGTGCTGACATGTCCAAGAATTCAATACTGCTCCGGGCTGGTCAGCAGCCTCAGCAGCTCGGATACCCCTTGGTGTGGGGGTGTAGGAGACATAACATCTTCTATCTCAGCTCAGCACAGCTGGTTTCAATATTCAGATCCCCAGGCTTCCACAGACACCTGCAAATTACAGAAGTGGGAAAGATTCATGGCATGCTATCAAAGGCTATGAGGTATAAAGTATCAAATTGTTGACTATTCTGTGAAATTAAGTCTAGAGCCAAATCTACCTGCCATGCTAGAATCCCACATCTTGTTCCAAAATATACTTCAAGGCTTTGCCAGCTTTGAAGATGAACTTCTGGAAAGAAATGTGATTTATTTATTGAAAACGCTTCTGATAGAAAACTCCACCCTGACAATTGCTAAAGTTTTGTCCAAAGGAAAAAGTGAGAGATAAATGAGTTTAGGGAAAAAAGCCATATGGTTTAGGTATATTTACACCCCCACTTGTTCTGCATGTTCCCAAGTAGGTAAATGTTATGATCACGAACCAGAGCAAAACTTTCATACCCTAAAGTCAACACATCTGCAGTGTCTGGGTTTGACTTGACACTGTGACACTACCAAAAAGGAAGGAACAGGGCTAGTGTTGTCTGGATTTGTGTCCAGAACTATGTGGCAATTCCAACCTCCGGTTTACCAGTATAAATAATGAATAATACCAGAGATTTCTGAGGGATTTCATTAGTGCAAGCAATAACCAAACATATTTGAGAGACTACTTGCTGGCTAGAAAGCTTGGGAAAAGTTGTGAAGAGAAGTAAAGCTGTTTGGATTACTAGAATTGTATATTTATATACTTTCAAGTTTTCATTTGGAAGCATAACTTTCCTAGACTACATATTATTTTTAGATATTTATTTATTTTTAAACTGTTGGTCTTTAAGATACTTTTGCTGAAAGTTGTTAGTATGAATATATTCAGTCTTTCCTGGACTGTAGAAGAGTTAAACGTTTTTTTTTTTTTTTAAATCCTGAAATTTCTCTAAGCTAAAAGACAGTGTTTCTAGGGATTAACACAATCCCTAATGGCTCTGACTGATTTTGGGAGCCCTTTAGGCTTTAATTCTGTAACCCTTGGACATCTCCTCTGCATGTGGAGCTGAGGAGGACTGGATATGAGGTGGAGGAAGATGTGATCCATGTCCTGTGTTTGGGACATAGCTTTGGGAACTTGGCTGCTGGGTTTGGGAAGTGGGGTTATTGGTAGAGAGGCTGTAGAAGAGCCCACGGGGCTCTTCACATACCAACCAAGCCACAGTCCTGAAGATGAAAACACTTTTGGAGTTTCAAGGTTTATTTGATTTTTAGACAAGAGAAGCCGAACCAATAGCCTCCCTACTAGGAATATTTCCAGGAAGAAAAAAGAAAGACCTTCCCCCAAAGTAACCTTCAAAGATCCCAACAGTATAAAAATCTTAGCTCTCTGAAGTGATTTGTTGAAACTGTCTGAAGCAAAAAATCTACCATATGTTTGCTCTATGCAGACTTTTTCATGGGTTTCTTTACCTTTCAGGGAACGAGTCAGGGTGGGATAGGGAAAAAGGGTCACCATTGGGTTTGGTCTTGTTTGATTTTCCACATGAGAGCGTCCCATCACCCAAAAAGAGCTGCTCTACTTCAGGGTGTGCTGGTATCTTCCCTCGCTTCCCGGCAAGAAGCTGAATGACTTCCATGTTAATAATAAAACTGATTCTTTTTTTTTTTTCTAATCCAGTTGTTTTTCTTCAACAATCCCATTCAAAACCTCAGATAAAATCTTCTGGAAATGCCACAAGTCCTGAGACGGATGTCCAAAAGTCAGCCAGAACCTTATATCTCCTGGCCCAAAGGACAGGCTTTGTTTTGGAGCTCAGACAGAGAAACACAAGCCAGAGCCCAAATCTCTCCAGACGATTACAGGATATAAATTGCTGCCCAAAAGCAAGTGCCGGAGAACTTCAGTAACCTCCAGGAAAGCTCTGAGGTTAGGGAGACTAGCGCAGCCAAAGAAGACATGAGGAGTCTGCTGGCACTGCTGATGGTGACTCTGGCCCTGGCAGCGCTCTGCTGTTGTGAGCAAGGTAAGGGGAAGGGTTCCCGGGAAGGGTCTCTGGAGCGCTGCTCAACCCTGCAGCTTGTCGCCAGCCTCCCTTCGGTCTGGGAGAGACTCACAGCTTCAGGGGGAGATGGTGCGCGTGCCGACGGTCCTTGCACAACTTCAGATCTCTGTCCGAGAGACAGAGTCACGGATGAGAGAGGGCTTGAGGATAGACAACCTCATCTCTTGCGTTTAGCAATTATGTGAACTGGCAAAGGTATGCTGGGTGCTGACTTTTGAGTAAGAGTGTTGAGCTGTAGGCAGAGTTGTGTCAACCACAGTGGGAGGGGTTTTGCACCTGCCAGCCCTGGAACGCTGTAGGATCACAGAGATAGGCACCGAGTCAAGCCTATACCTGCCAAGAAATGTGGGATGTGGAGAAGGTCTGGAACGAAAAAACTTCTATCAGTGGTTAAGAAAAAAGGGAGTAGTCCCACTGAAATAACAGCATATCACATTTGAAGGTGATTTAGCCATGGTGACTTTATGATCAAGAGACAGTAATGTAGTGGCAACTCTATAGTTGATGAAGAAGGAAGGGGGAGGAAAGATCAGAAAAATGAGTATTTTCTATTTACGACAGAAAAAGTGAAGTTGAGCAGGAGAGGGCCCTGTCTTTTCTCATATTATGCCATTCAAAGTTAAATTTCATTCAATCCTTGGCATCAGATATGTCGTAATTCAATACTGGCAAATATATTTTGTTTGATCTGTCAGTCTCTCTCTCAGTTTTTTCACTCTTGAGTATATATCTGCTTTTTTTAGTCATTGTTATTATTCCAGATAACTGAATGGCCTTGGAGTAACTTCTAATTTATTTTTTTTTAATCTAAGGAATGTATACACTGCTTAAAAATAGAACTACATGCAACCCTTTTCACATAAAGTTTTTTGTTCAAGCACAGTTGTGGGGGTTTTTTTTGGTCTTTGGATTCCTCTTTCTGTCCATAAATACATTTAAGCCAAATATCTGGTGACTTGGGTGGAACTGACATTATTGAAGAAAAATATGGTGAAATAGTGGAAGAAAAAAATTGTGAAATAGGGCAGTGTGGGAGAGCAAATGTTAGGGGACCTGCCATTTCTCTTAGGGCACACTTTCTTTGGGTGTTTGCAGGGAGCATTAAGGATTAAGGATTGAGATTAGGACTGAGTACACAAATGTATAAATTACACAGTGTGTAAATTCCTCTTGGGAGGGCTGATGAGCCAGGCACCTCAACCCACAGCTTGGCCCTATTTCCCTTCCCTATCAATAGTTCAAGATTTCTCGTTAGAGTTCAGGAAACCTCTCTTTCCAAACATAGAGAAGGTGCTCAGCTAGCTTCAGGTTCTGTCAAGATTTGGGGTTTTGCTTAAATGGTCCTTTAATTCTTGTTATACCTCCTCTTAGCACAGGTGGGGAGGGAGAAAGAGGAAGATCTTCCTCCAGCTTCCACAGTGGTTATATGGTTATTGTGTCCTTTAATCTGTCTCAGGCATAATGGGTGAATTTTGCCATGGTGAAGAAGTCTATCCCTAAATGGTGGATGTTAATAAAACCCTTTTTTTGGGAGGAAAAGACCTTCTGGGAAAGGGGAGGAGTTGGATCCACCCAGTAGGTGGAGAGATTCAGTTAGAGTGGAGCAGAGGAGGACGACTCACAAACTCCTCTGTATGTCTGTCTGTCTTCCAGATCCCAAAGACCCCTCAGGATCTCCCAGCGTTGACAGTGAGTATATCTGTGTGACCGACAGCTCCATTCTCCTGCATCTAATTTCCTTCTTCCCTTTGACTGGTTCAAGGGGTGAACAAGAACCATGCTGAGTCTCTCTGGCTTCTCCCTTTTGCCTCCCTCAGCCGTTCGGTCCCTGAGGTGTGGGAGCACCTGCAGCAAACAGAGGGGCTGCCTTTTACAGCCATGGGGGCAGGAGACACCCGCGAGGTCAGCCCCCTGCACTGGCAGCCTAGCATCGCTCCGGGTGTGTTAGTGCCATAGACCTCGTCTCCACAACCCCCGAGCAGCCCCCAGGCGTGACATGAGTCCTGCAGATTGTTAGCAGCTGGATGCATTTGCCCTCTGTGAAACAGGGTGATGTGGATCTCCCAGCTTCTCTGAGCTGGCTTCAGAGAACTATCCAAAGTGACTGTTGTGTCCCCAGACTGTTAAGAGAGCAGAACCTGCCCTGGGGCCTACAGGCTACTGGTCTTTTGGATCTGCTGAGCAGTCTGTCTGGTGTGCAGGATCACAGAGCAGAAAGGTTTGGTCCCACATGGCAACAGGCTGTGACATCCCTGCCAAATCTCACAACCTGGGCAGCCTGAAAACAAGCACCTTCTTTGGCTGCTCCGGAGGACTGCAGTCCTTACTGTCAGGTCACCTGGGACATGGGGATTTGCACACCTTAGGATGTCCACAGCTTTTGCAGCAAGCTGATCCTGGCAGAAATCTGTATGGAAAATCCCTTTCGTTCTCCACTGTCTCTCCTTTCTCACACCTTAAAGGATAACATTGCTGCTGGGGAGCATGAAAGCTGGTATTTCTCCAGTGAGCCAATACAAACACAGATTGGGAAAGAGAAAAAAATGAAAAGAATGTTGAGGGAAAGGTGGTGATTTCTGACATCTCATTAACTGGCAATTTCTGTGTAGTCAATATTTTCATCCAGACTAAACCCCTGTTTGCTAGAGAGGGGGCACCTCTCACCTGCCAAATAGAAACACAAACACAACACGATGATGAGGGAAGGGCACAAACCCCACCATCTCCCCACAAGCAGAGGTCTGAGAAGCTGCTTTTCCCCAGAGACAGTGACAGTTTGCCTGTTTCCTTGCTGAAACATGTATTGGTGTACAGCTGCCTGTGTTGCTGGTGTGCCGGCATCCATGCACACCTCTGCTGGTGCAAGTCTGTCCCATGGAGAGAGGCTGTGCTGTGCTGAGGCCCAGCTGGGGATGGAGGTATGACATGGCTCCACAGCACCCTGATGTTTGCACAGCTACAAATTTTAGAGAGCAAATAAGCAACTGTGCTGACATGGTGTATTAGTGGAGACCAGGGACCAATGCTGTCATGGCAGAAAGACCTCTTATGTGCTCCAAGTCCTGAACACCAGGCTCTTTGTGCGTCCTGGGTGTATTTCTCTCTGGGTGATGTTTACCATCATTATTTTATTCCCTTCACCTTTTGTGGAACTCTGCACATATGAGCATTGGTATTTCCATCTGCTACCTGTTGCTTATGGCTCACTAGAGGTATTTTAAGGCCTGGTGGCTGGTATCCCACATCACTCTCGGTCTAAGTCCAATTATAGAAAGGAAGCCAAGACTCTGAAGTTAAGCAGGCTAAGGAGAGAGGGTGCCATTCTCTTAATTTTCTCCTTATTCATTTTTTATGCTGTCATGACTTTGCCTTATGCACCTTTGCTGTGGACTTGGATCATGCTGTGTGATAAGGGAATGGAGTTTATGACAGAAAAGGCCCTTGCTCCATGTAGATGTGCAGGCTGGAGTGAGGAGGGAGCCCAGCTGTTGGGCTTTGAGTGGACAATGGGGTGGGGAGAGATGAATGGGCCATCAGGATGGTTTGTGGCAGTCATCTGCTTGTGAAGAGAGTAGATTGTCCATTTTCAGAGGTTAGACTGGTCTCTGGTTTTCATATACCATGGCGACACATCTCTAACCTGCTGTGTCCTCTCTTGGTAGGCATCAAGATTAAAAAAGAAGTTGCCAATGCCTTTGTGAAGAGGCAGAAGAGATCCAGCCAGTATGAATGGTAACAACTCATAAGTCAGGTGGAGAGCTGGACACTGGACCTTTCTGAAGAGGGGGTGGGAAGGCAACAGGACATGACAAGGCATTGATTTGTTGTACAGCTATGTTATTATCTTCATGTGTTGAAGCAAAAAGGCTGTAGGAGACACTTATTGATAGATAAATGGTTCTGTTTTCATAAATATCCTTTTGAGAGCTTATAGCTGGACTCTGATATTTCTCCCAGGCAGGAAGAGAGTACTAGCTGTCTGGGCTAGCCATGGGGACAGCAGGATACAAGTTAGAAGCTGCTCTAACCCGCACGGTCATGAGAGCCAGTTTCCAGGGTAATGAGCATCACAGAGCCTTGGTCATTGCCTTTGGCCTACAAAGGAAGCACAGCTCTGTTGCAGGGATGAGGCTAGATCAGAATGGCTGTTCTTTCTGAAGTTGTAGCTCCTACATACATTTGTGCAGAAATCATAGGCACAAAGATTTGGAGAGATCCTAGTTGCAAACATTTGGAGAAATTTGAGGTCATCCAAGAATGTTCCTCACATATTTCCTGGAAGAGGTTGTTAAGCTACTGTCTCATATAGGCCTGCACAAAAGGAATTTTTATTTAATCTGTCTTTGGACTGGAAGGATAATATTGTTTTTTAGATAACTGAAGATTGGGAGGCCCCATATCTGGAAGAGAGGATCAGAGGAACTGGCTGATATTGAAACCTGCAGTGACTAAAAACAGGATGAAATTCGGTAGTAGCAACTGTACTGACTGTACTGACTACCCCCTTACAGGTGGGGCATCATAAAAGTAGCTTCTGCTATAAGCATTAACCAGGAAGTAGAGGCAGGCAGACAGCTCAGGATATTATTTAATCACGAGGTAAGGTTAGCCTGGAAATACGGATGCAACAAATGGAATTCAAGGGTGATGCAGGCTATATACAATACAGAAATAAAATAACAATTAAAGAGACACCGGTGGGACTTCTCCTATGGTATTGTGTATAGTCATCAAGAAGGATTACCCAAAGCTGGAACAGGAGTTGAGAAGGACATCCAGAATGTATAGCTGAGATTAAAAGATTTGGGTTTGCTTAACTGGGGGGGAGGGATGGGGACAATGTTGCTGTAAACAGCAGAAGTGAGGATGATTAGAGGTAACTCCATAATCTAAAGAAAAATAATGGCTAGCAGGAAAGTGAGCAGACACTGACACTAAATAAAAGAAAGCAGGCAATAATTAATTAAATAAATAACAATAAAAAAGAAGATTCCCGGGTAGGTGGGGAATGAGGTTGGGGGCAAAAAGATCCCAACACTAACTGCTTCTGTGATTTCCTTTGATGACATAACCTCAAGAGCAATTGCTTTAAGTTGGGTTCAGTTCCAACTTTTCCCAGCATTAATTAAGTTGTCTATCTCCATGTAAGTAGATGTTTAACTTACCATGAGGAGTCCCCTGTTGGGGCACCCTTGGGAATCACTCCTCTCATGTTAGTGTCAGGGGCGTGAACCCTCTCCAACTGCATTGACTGAATCTGCAGAATGGCATTTCTCTCTTTGTCTACTCCAGGTATGCTGAGTATTACAAAGCTCCAATGGAGCAGATGCATGAGCGTTGTGAAAACTACCCGCCCTGTGTCTATCTCTCTAACCAAATTGGGTTTTCCATGGCCTACTACCGCTTTTTTGGGAGATACTAAGGGACAGTCACTCTGTTCATTTTGCTTGGGACCACTCTGAACCCCACAGGAGAAAGAAGGTTGTGAGTGGGAAGGAGAGAAGAAAAACATCTAGACTGGAGACTTCTTCCGTTGTGTCCCTAGCCAGCTGGAATGCCAAGGCGATAATTATCTCACTAGTTGAGCTTCTGTCAGCTTTGTGCCTTTCATCAAAAATGTTTCTCTTCAGTCATCTTTTGTGGTACTTTGAACTTCACCAGAAATGATTGAGAAGACTCTGTCTTACCTCCTTCTATTTGAATCCCCATGATGCAGTAGATGAAAAAAAAATTTGATTCTTCTCAAGAAAATCAATATATTCCTTAGAAACATAAGAAGACCTTTTGTCCTCTTCTACAAAATGCAGGAGTATTGGAAAAGGCGAATGTCACAACATATAAATGTAATGGATCTGATCCTGGGATCCTCACTGGTAAGAAGGCAGAATGGCTGCCTCCTGGAACAAACAAAAAAATCTGTTCCTCTCTGGTGCTTTAGCATTTATGCTTGAAGTAAAAGTGTCTAAACAGCTAAAAAAGAAAAAAAAAACAAAACAAAACAAAGAAAAAAAATAATAAACTTTATGAAATAAACAACAAAAAAACTAGGTTCAAGGATGAATTGAAGTTGGGTCAGCATTTGAATTATTCAAGGCAAGTTGTATCTCTCTCATATGTATATATAAAAATATAAATGTGTATGTGTGTTTATATACGTATCCTCTTTTCTCTGCACTACTTCATTCTGTCCTCTGATATGAATATTATAACCTTAGCAACTTTCTGCGCAGCCTGCCTTGATGTGATCTGTCAGCTTTCCTTCCTCGAGAGGCAGGTGGCAGATCCCATCTCCAAGGACAGGGACTGCTGACCTCAGGAGACTGAGAAAGATCGAATCTCTCTGGTTGTGTGTAAACTGATGCAGCCATTCCCAGCTGCTAATTGCAATAAATACTGCTTATGTAAAGAAGTTTGGCGTGCTGCCTCTCTCTGTTTCTCTATACAACTTTTATCTGCAGTTAGGGATGCCTGGAAGATAAAGCCTGCTCCTCTGAACCCTGAAGAGCAGGATCCAGGTACGCGAGTCTTCCTTCTCCCCTCCTGTGCCCCAATGTGATTCTTAAGTGACTATATTGAAATTCAGGTCACGATCCCAGCATGCAGTGACAGTGAGGAAGAGGAGGGCTAGTTTTTTCCTGATTCACCATCTGCCAAGTTCAGCATTCCTCTGAAAGACTTTGCCGTAAATTAAGGACACGGGTAGGTCCAACAGAGATGGCTGCCAGTGTGAGCATGAGCATCTCTTGTTTGGCAAGCTGCTATGACTTGCACTGGCTAAGCTGACCTTGGCCAAGGAGAAGACAGTTAGTAAGTATCTCTGCTTGTCTTGGTCAAACACCTGGGACTGGTTCCCCTATTGGCATAAACTGATGGAGCTTCACTGCTCACAGCAAAACTCTCCTCTGAATGCCATCTAGTAAAAATGAACAAAGTGCTCATTGAAAGCAGTGAAAATTTTGCTAGGAAAAATACTAGAGAGATTAGTGAAATCCTAATACCTGGTGTTCTAACAAGTTAGAGGGTTTGTTGTTGTTATATAGTTTTATTTGCTAAAAAAAGAAAATCAAGCTTCCTGTCTATATTTGTATCTTTATCCTAGTTTTGTACTTTTCTTTCCTTTTCAGTAAATATTTTTTTTCTGGCAAGTTGCACACGAAGGCCTTGATCATGTTATCTGCTCTGTGCCACCAGATCTCTGTACGGGCTGAAGTCATTACGGCCTTTGGGATCTGAGTGCACAAATCAGATGACAATTTTATCGCTGGAACGGAGGAGCTCGATTTTCACCTTGTCGATGCAGATTTAAGAACCACTGTAAGTCCTCTGCTGCCATCTTATGGACAGTATCGACATGCGAAAAATAGTACACTAGGTTGCTTTTGAAAACGCAAATCCAGTGGGCTTTCTTCCTCATTCACTTCATACTACAACATACATTAAGAGGCCAGAAGGGAAAAAGAGGGACATAACCTGTAACTAGATTATATGCAGCTGAATTGACAGCGACTCTGACAGTTCCCACTGGAGCCTGTCCCAGTTCAGCTCCTTTTTATCTCTACAGGAACAGGGCAGGAGATGCCTCTGAATAAATTCACAACCCCTTCTCTGGACTCACTTTTAGCAGTGGAAGAACCACGTTCTGAAATACAGCCCAAGAGGATAGAGCAATTCCAAGAAGAAGTAGATAGGTTGCATTTATCACTTTGCATCATCCTTCATGTCATCATCTCCTATCACCAGTGGCTGCAGATACTGTCAGCAGCATCAGCTGGTGCAGTACTATAGATCACTTTGAAAGGAACCCAGTATGAGACCTTTATGTCATCTCTCACCCTATTTCAGCAATATTCAGCAAATGCTTTCTGTCCACAGAATCCAAGCAGCTGCACAAACGTCTCTTTTCCCAGTGAATCACACCATAACTGCAAGTGCTGCCCTCACCAAGCCAATCAGTAGCAGGCAATGGAAAATGGATTTCACTTCTCTGTAGTCAGAACGAGGCCCCGACACCTCTTCTTGGCTCTTTTTCCATAAAGAAGAGTTGTCAGATGCCATGGGGCTTCACAGGTCGGTAATTCACTGATGTTCTTTGGAAAGGTGACTGGAAAGCAGCTAGTAGAGAGGGATTAGTCTCAGTATAGAATCTGTATTTACACACCATTTCTGAGTATTTTTTAATGTAAACAGTTCAAGGTGCCACCCTACAGTGATGTAAGGGTAGGATCGACAGCACATTATTAGAAACCAGAGGGAGCTAAGGAGGAGAGGGCCAGTTACGTTATCTCTGCTTCCAGATGGGATCCCAACCTACCCTGTGTTTCTGTGTTGGCTTTATCAGAGCTCTGCACTTCTTTAAAAGGGCTTTTTAAGCTCTTGATCAGGGAGTGTGTTCCACCTCATCCTGACACATCATTCTTTGGGAGAGAGCTACCTTAGACTTCTCCAAGACCAAGTTTTCTTCCTTTCTGCAAGAACAAGAACACCAGATACCTTGGAATTAAGAGAATTATCAAGGTGAAGGACATCTACACCAGCTGGAGTTGGCGCAATCAGACCCTTCCTTATGGATTCTGGGCACACTTCTACCAGTAAATTTTGTTTGGTTTGATTAACAACTTCTGAATTGCTGTAAGAATCTGGTGAATGATCTTTAATTGAAGAAATAAAGGTTACCAAAACCAGAGTACAAATTACAAACTGCAGAATTTTCCAGTTCAAGAAAAAAGGGAATATAACAGATGTAATGACCTCTACTTGAGCTCAATATTCTTTACAGTGTCTTGGGCGGACTCTAGGATGCCGGTGCTGCTGGCCAGCCTTCTGTTGCTGATCTCCTTGCAAAGGCTGGTAAGAGGGGGTAAACAATTTTCTTTATTTGAAATGTTGAAATTGCTCATCCTACCAAAATAAACCTTTTTTAAAAAATTATTTTATTTGGAACATGTACTTTAAGGAACTCTGGGCTCAACTTAAACTCTTCTGCTTTCAGTTCTCTGTTCCATTTCTTACCTGTCTTAATTCCTTTTAACTACTTGGTTGGAAATTTCCTCTAATTTGGAGCCAGATGCTTTCTCAGTGTGTGTTTTGGAGTAGATCTTATGGAATTTTTCCTCTCATTTTCTAGCCTGTCTCATCTGAGGCTCTGACAGTGTGTTGTTGGATAGGACAGTGACAATATTGCTCTATTCCTTGTGACTGTCTTTTAGCTTTCCCTCAAAGCAATCATGGTATCATGAAGAAATAAACCGAATCTCCATATAGTTTATGGGCCAGTATAACTTCAGAGGCTAAGAAAGGTATCAAATTAGTTATGTGTCTAGGATGCATATTTGAGATGAAGTGAATATCCACTTGTAGAATTCAACTACCAATGACTATGGTACCTGACTAGTCTACTAGGAGATCAAAACCAAAAAAGAACAAAGTCATAACTCACACCATTTCTTAGATATTATTATACAAGTTTTTTCTTAATTAGAAATGCTAGAAACAGATAATTAGTGAGTCATTTCATAGGCAGAATGTATTAGAGGTTATTTCCCTGTTATAGCACCCAGTTGTGTAAATCCTTATTCATGTGTTCAATGTTTATTTACATGACAAGTCCAGTTGTCCTCACTAAGACAAACCGGATGACCAAAAGTTTTGGCATACTGCTACTCTATTGTCCTTTACTGAACATCATTCTCTGGAGCCAAAACATGACCAAGAGGTATGACAAGACAGGAAGAAGAAATTCACCTCTGAGAGCATTCAGGCTGCACTGCCTCTACCACATGTTTTGCTTATTCATTCCCTCTTCTGATTAATCTTGAGCAGAATATTGAAATAACTGGACCATAGGTCTGTCCTGCAAGCTCTATACCCTCACACTCTGAAGGGCCAACTCTGCTGAAGTTTTTAATGCCACTGATCCACATCAAATAAGAACTCTGGCATCCTGGCTGGCATTTGCCTGAGGGGAGGCGTGGACAATAACCTGAGGTTGTTCAGGAAGGTCTTGTCAAAGATGCCTACCTGCTGTGCTTGCTCTGCCAATAATGGCAAAGAGACAAGAAGAGGCTAGGGAAAAACTTGGCCTGCATCCATAGAGATACACAAAAAGTTCACACTTTTGATGCTAACCTTAATTTGCTTTTATGTTGCAGGCTGTGTCTGACCTCATGATGGATATGGCGCTGCATTCCTTTGATGACCAATATCTAGGGTGCAGAGAGCAGGTGATGGAAGAACTGGAGCGAGGAGACTATTTCCAAAAGGAAATAGCTGCTCACAAGGACTATTTAAGTCTCTGGAAGAAGGCTCAGGAGGCTTTGCTAAAGAGCCCTGTAGGTCTCCTGAGGGAGATGGATGAGAGCCATGCCATAGTCCTTATGGCTTACACCATGAACTCTTCCCTGCACTCTCAGCTGAACTGGGCCACATCTACAGCAGGAAGCTCTCCAGAGCACTATAGAGACAACTTCAGTTTCAAATATTTTCACTTTTACCTAACAACTGCTATTCAGATAATGAAGCAATGGCAGAGCAGCAAGGAGATCATGGGGAAACGTAAGTGCTACCGGGTGCACAGAGGTGTAAAGGACTTGCATGTCGAGGCCATGGTAGGCAGCAGGGTGCGATTTGGCCGTTTCACCTCCACTTCCCACCTCTGGAATGAAGCCCAGAAGTTTGGGAATGAAACTTTGTTCACAGTGACTACTTGCCTGGGAGCAGCTGTGCAAGGGTTTTCTTACTACACATCTGAGAAGGAAGTCCTCATTCCCCCTTACGAGGTATTCCTTGTCAAAAGCTTCTTTCGGACACAGCATGGTAACCGACTGCATCTGCATTCTGTGGGGAACTACAGCAAGTACCACTGCCAGCTCGTGGAAGGTATTGCAGATAGCCTTTCATGCAGAGGGGGTACAGTACAGTCTGGTCTCAAGTACCCCAAGCAGCCCTCACCAGCTGCACCTACACAGGGCCACGCTCAAGCCCAAATCTGTAGCTTGCCCACTGCATTCGCCTACGAGAGCCACATGACCCAGTTTTTACCTGTTTGTTGTGAAACCTGGGAGCACCTCACAGCTCACTAAAGATGAATCCACCTGATATACAGCAAGTTTCACGGTTCTTTGCAGCCTCCATTTGTCCTATCTGCCATTGCAAAGATGTCGTAGGACACATGCATTTGTGTCCCCAGCATTCCTAGTGCAAGGGTAAATGAGATTTGCAGGCAGCTTGAATTCAGATATTTATTCTAGCGGCTTGCAAGGCTGCTGCACTTCAGGCCTCAGGCCTATTCCGTGCTTTGGTCCACTACTACACTGGCAAGGTCAGGTAAGTGAAGAGAAACCTACTGTCACTTTAGAGGGGTTCTCTCTCTTGTGACAGAAAGGAGGAAAGGTATCCTTTGGCAAAGCACACACTGTGAGTTTCCTGGCTATAGAGATAACTCTGGGCTGGAAGACCTCACTGGGCTTGTTCCACATCCATGTTCTTCTGTGAGTTCACCACCAATATAGGACTCTTGCTTTTGTCTCTTTGTACAGTAGTGTATCAATGCAACCTTTGAGCACAAAACAACCATTCAGGAATGAGAATTTGTGTCTGGACATAAGTCAAAGTAGTAGGTAGACTTGAGAAAATGGCTCTACTGGGAAAAGGCTGTGTTACCAACTGCAGCCAAAAGAGGTCTAAATGATTACTCTCTTGACTTACTTTCAGGTTCAAGAAGCAAGAACATTGGTTCCACTGCCCTCGCCTCTGCCTTTCTTCCTAGTGTAGTTGGAGTTTTCATGTGCTTGGCCCACAATGACTGATTCTCTGGCTGCATACAGATATATACACTTCAACAGTGAGCAAGAAGAATTCACAGGAAATCATTTTCTGCTGTTCCTGTTGTTACAGAAGGTGCAACCCTTCCTTTGCTTTCAGCTGAGACTGGAACATTCAGCCTGGTTCATCAAAACAGACATTCCCTGGACTCATTCAGGGAGGAGGACAGTTATCTACGGTGGCCTTTCTGAAGAGCAAGTCAGTGACACCCTTCACTGTAGGTAGCTTTTCCCTTAGGCATTCAGGAAAAACACACATGGACATTGGACTCTACCGATCTCTTACTACCTTTATTTTCAGTGAGAAAGAGTCTATCTGTGGGATGCAAAAGGCACCATGGTGGTAAAGTTGAGTGGGTAACTGTGCAGCCTTGCATATCTCCTTTGAGTGTAGGGTCCCAGGGGACAGTAAAGTCCGTGGCTGCTGCATACAGTCTTTCACCGCTGCATCACCTCATGCACCAAAGTTATAGCTCTCATCTCAGGCTGACTGTCTGCAGCTCATATATGGGGGACAGAAATGTAAAGCTGCATTGAGACATGAATTTAGCAGCAGAGGATCACAAGACTTGTGAGGCCTGTTTTCATCTTTCATGTTCAACTACAGTATTTCTTCTGAAAAACTCAGGCAGATCTCGTGTTCATTAACAGTCCTCTAGTGGCTGATGAATGCACGTTGGTCATTTCACGCTGAAAGGAAGGAGAGCCTGTGTAACCTGCTGCTGTCTTTAAGGGTGTTGGATGTGACTGAAATTCATTTACATGCCTTTCTACTTTGCTAGTCTGCAATGTGTAATGCTGGAGGTGGAATCAATATCTCAAACTGGAACTGGAACTTCCAATTTGGCTACAGACTCCTCTCACTTTTATGTGTTCATTTAGTTCTTCTGCAGCTGTAGACACCAAAGCCAGAACAGCTATGAAGTTCTCCCATCTCCAAAAAATAGCAGTGTGGAAATGATAAGAAACATTTTCTGCCTGCAATTCCCCTTTCCTTCAACCCCACTGACACTAGCACTGGGCTGAGGCTACAGTCAGAGAGGTTATCTCCCCAGTCCAAGGAGACTAGTCATGGTGATTTAACTTTGTGGTGGAGTCATCAAATAATTGAACTGAAACTCACTGACACATTTCACAAATGACCCCAGCTTTCAGACATTGCTGATCTTGGCAGGACACTGGAGCTGTATGCACCACCCCCTGTCCAAAACAGTAAGCAACAAGTTAACTATCCAAATAACATCTGAATATAAGAGGACTACACAAGCTGCCAATTAACTGGTTAATCAAAAGTAAGGACAGCCAAAAGCACCTGCGTGAACTACTTGACTCTCAGAGCAGCTCCATATAAGCTTGGTGCTGCCATTCCCTTGGAAATCCTCTGGCAAGAAATGCAGATTTTAGGCACAGGAGAAATATTAGCATTAGAAATTCAGGCACTTAAGGAATTTAGATGTCTCCAGGTTTTAGCAGATTAAATGGAGGAGCTTGAGGTTCAGCATCTTGTGTATCAGATTTAGGTGTCTCTAACGGCAGAGGCCATCATCTAGTCATCTAAAGCCTAGCAACATGTTCTGTGAAACTGAACTACTGCCCCTGAAATCTTGAGAGATGCTTGCCCAGGCAGCTAAAACAGACTTAATGTGGAGCTATTTTACTATTAGCTTGTTTTATATCTGTATTTCATGTTACTTTCTTTTTTGCTTTTGGTTTACCAGTGATTTCAAATAATTAGTTGTCAGAACTTGATATTGATCCCTAAATGGTCAAAGACTCTAAGCCCAGATTTCAAAAAAGAATGAAAAGATTAGAAACAGCTGCTGCAGATACCTCTTGTATGTGTTTTCAAACATGCTTAAGCTCTTTCCTATGTGAGAATTACAAGAATCAAGATGGATTTCTGAAACATCAGCACATTTATGTCTCTTGTGGCTTTTCCGTTATTGGTGGGACGCAGGCTTCAACCATTTTAGCAAAGGTCTGGAATCCTTCACAAGGTGGCTTCAGCACCCTGAAAGCCTCCTCTAAGTAGTCAGCTGCTATTTTCAGGCTTCTCTTTATGGATCTGTGTCCTCGAAGCATAGCCTGTAGGAAAGCAAGAAGTGAAGAGGAGGAAGGTAGAGAGCGAAGCCTGAGTTCTTGTGATGTTCCACTTGAGGAGGAGCTGCCGTCTGTGGTACTTGGTGTATCATTTTGTTGCAGCATCTTCACAATATCAGCATAGTCCATGAGAAGTTCTGAGACTTGGAGGGATAAGGCAGGGGAACTCAATAGTTGATGAATAGCAGACTCCACTGTGTCAAGGAAATTGTCATGTTTCAACATCACTGCAATGATTACACCCATAATTCTTTCTACAACCCCCTTGTAATTCTCATAAAGTTCCTTTACTGCAGTGATCTTGTCCTGCAGGGAGGTGATGGGACCAGCGATCTTAGCATACAAACTATGGCTCATGCTCTCCTGCACATCTTTGTCTTTTGATTCCATGGCGGCTTGCATCTCTTTCAAAGCACTGACCAGGAGCTGCAGATTCTCTTTAATGCTGAAGTTTTCTTTTACTGATATGATGGGGAAGTTGGTTCCAAGATGTGCATTGAGGAGTCGGAATATTGTGTTGGTTGAAGAGACATAGACGTAAACTAAGTCATGCAGATTCTGGCAGGCCCTGACCAGCCTTTCTTTATCACTGTTAAAACCGAGGCGGGCTAACATTTTTGGAGTGGTGTCTGACTCTGAAAAGCAAACAGAGGAAATCCAGAAGACACAGGGGAATAAAACTGGATATATTTTCAGCTAGAATATTACATTTCTGAAACCAATATTACAAATTATCAACCCACCCCACCTGCCCTCCCCCAAGACATTACAGTTAGAAGAAAACACAGAAAAATCTCTTTGTCAGCCTTTGCAGATGTCTTACCAAGCAGGCCACAAAATATGGTGTAAACAGCTGCAAGTATCGTTACTCTTATGGCTGCGGGAATTATGACTCTGACCTTCAGTATGCAATCTGAAAAGCAATTGAAGTGCAGTAAGTGAATTATTTTTGCCTTTTGTTGTTTATTGGTAAATTTATGGGAGCCCTAGCAAACGATCTACTTTCCACCATCCTTAGAACTATAATCCTTCAGTTTGTATATTCTGGTGGGTCTACACAGAATTAAACTCATATTCAGGGGAGGGGGGAATAGCATCAGACATCTACATTCAAGAGACAAAGCAAATGAAGACTGAGTAATGCAATGCTTTGTTAGGCTACAGTTTCCTGTGAAGTGATCCATATCTGTCAGTTCATACAGCTGCTAGATGTTGCAAGCATCCCTTGATAGGTGGAAGCACAAAACGTTCTCCTTGCTTGGGCTCCTGTCTTGCTACCGTTTTGACTACTAAGGATGTCATGTCTTTCTGTTTGCACCTAAGAGTTCTCCCAAGGCCACCTGCAGGTACAGTCCTGGGACAGCTCACGGCTGAAGGACTGCTCCTGATGTTGCCTTTGCTTGTGTCAGTGCCCTGGAAAGCCAGACTGGTTGCAGCAGACATGTTTCATCAGCTATTGCGGTGGTTAGATGTGCAGTTAAATGTGTCCAAGCAGTCGCAAATTCCCATCTCACTTCATACTTTTTAAGACTTGTCTCTCAGTGCTCAGCTCAACCCTCTGCCTCTTCCTCCTTTCTCTTCCCATGGCAAAAGCGGTCTGAAATTGTGTGAAATGGCAAAATTTATTTTAGCCTTCACTGCTGTTCAGCCAGATCTGGCTCTGGGGCTCCACAACACTTCTTCCACTCTCATGGCATCAGAGGAGAAGACCTAGCAAATTGCAGCAAAGAAGGGTGACAGGTACTCCAGATTAATTCCTTCCCTCAAATTCAATAGGTCTCAAACAATAGCTATTAATTTTCCCTAAAGACCTGGAGTAAAGAAGGAACAAAACTGCTTGCTTATTGTTTAAATTATTTTCTGTCATGTTCCAAATGATAGAGACTCTAGAAGACACGAATTTGCATCCACTGCAAACCTTGAAGGCCTGAAATCAGTTTCCAACCTACAGAACGTGTCACAGAGGCAGTTGCCAGCCTGATCAATTCAACTGGATCCAATATTGGAAGAAGTATTTCAGGACTACATGGCATTCTCAGTTAATAACAGGAGTCACAACTAATTGATGATTGCAGAAATGTTAAATCATTAGTGTTCACACTCGGCTCATCTTCTTATGCCTACAGCTCTGAATAAAAGGAGAGCTTGGTACTCTGGCTCTGGGTTGAATACAGTAGTTTAGCTTGCAGTGGAAAACAAGAGCTGGCAATTGCAGAGCACTCCTGTTATGTCTGATCTTTTACACTCATCTGAGAACTCAGCCATTCTCTACTGGGGAGGCATGACCAGAGCCTAGTGGGCAGCAGGTCCATTTGCCGAAGGATCGGAGCATGAAAGATGTCTAGCTTGGATGAAGGCAGAAGTACAAGCTTGTCTTGCTGGGACAGACAAAGCCTGTTTTCACTGTCTGTGGTATCTATTTTTCTATTTGTGTGGGACTGTTCAACCTTTCTTCGATAATTTGCATGTGCGCAAAACTAGTCATTGCAATAATTCATTATTTGAAGGAATAGCTGCAAGCATTAGTGTTTATTATTTATGCTTATAAAAAATAGACATTTATAAATCCCAGTACAAAACCTAATCCTATATCTGCATGAATGAAAAGTGCTGTCCTATGTGTTTCATGTTCTGAGAATATAAAGTAGTATCATCCCCTTTCAGCTAGGGTTGTAGGTACCTGTGATGGTACCTTTGTCATAGGCAGGGGCATTCATGCTGTACCTATTCTCACCAGGAACAGAAGGCCTTTGGAGGATCTAACAATTGGGAACTAGCATTAAATAAACTGAAATCTGTTAAAATTGGAAGGAAGGGGAAAGGAGGAACAAAATGAGATCAATCTGGATAAACATCACACAATAGAATTAATGACAAGCAGGCAGGCAACAGGACCCAGCTGAAGCCCAGCCTCTGGATCCCCAACTCATCACATGCTGCTGGAAACCACCAGAAAAACACAGGGGAAAGAGGATGAAGTCACTGTCCCATACACATTTCGGCTGATTGCAGGAGCACTCAGACAAAATCAGGTAGGCAGTCTAAATGTTTAATTAGAAAAACTTCTGGAGAAAATCTCCCTGGAGCTGGAGAAATAGTTGGAAATATATGTGGCCTGCCTAACTCTAGAAAGCAAATGTAAAAACTAGGAAAAGCGTTAATATGAAGACTGAAAGGTAATTTTAGCATTAAGAGACATGAAATCAAGATCAGTTATAGGAAGCTGAAATAATCATGCATATAGATGCCAAAAGTCTCCTCCACACCTGTCTAGTATGTAAAATGTTTGCTGAAATGCTATTCCTCTTAGAATCTTAGTATATCCTCTTAGTCTTTTCAGTTTCTACAAATAAGGAAAACCAAATGACCTTTCAACAAAACATCACTGGAGAGGAAAGGATCTAATACCACAGTGAGTCAGAGAGCAAGCCAGCAACATTTCTGAGGCAGGACTGATATGAAATTATACCTTGCATTGACATGGCTTTATGTTTCCTGAAAATCAGAAACCTTTGCTGTATATGTACTTTGGTCCCTCCAGCTTGAAGAAAAAGAAAGATGCGTTAAAGAGTTTATTCTCTTGACAGAGCTACAAGGTAAGTGGTTGAAAGAAATGTACAGTACTGTGCAAAGTATTGTGGAAAAAATTCTCTTCAGACTGGCTTGTATTTCAACACCTAGACTAAAAGTCGGCTATGGGACTGTTGAAATAATTCTTATTTTCTACAGTGATCTTGTGGGGGAGGGTGTGTTTAGTAAAATACAGCTGGGTCAGTGTCAGATGATTTGCAGTTAGTAGATAATGCAAGAACTACAAAGGACCAAAATGACACAAAGGTATCGTTTAAGAAGAAAAACCTAGCTAGTCTCCTACACATAATTGTTTGTAGCTATAACTGTGATATGTAGGGACCAAGAGCAGGAAAAGATTTATCTTGGAAAACTGTGAAGCACTGCATAAAAGTGGCCCAGATTTGCAATAAGAGGGCTGAGAGTACAAAAGTACTAACAAAGAAACTAGTCATCCTACTCATTCATAGTTTGGCCCTGTTGCAAAGTTAAGACACATGCATTTAAGTCAAAATCATGTTAAAGTATTTTTACTTTGCAGCTGGTGGTGGGTTAAAAGGAAGTGGCACAGAGTTGATCACAGAAGCTTAGTGATGAGGAAAAACTCCATAATCACTGGTAGCTCCATCACTGTGGACATATTGATATGCAGTGATGAATAAAAATGTATTAAATATGCCCTTTTGCTGGCAAACCAGTGACGGCTCAGAGAAGAATGGTGACCATAAGGATTAGACACAAATGTTTAGGGGGAGGAATGGGAATCAAAGGAGTTAAATTTTATGCTCTGGTCTGTACAGTGATAATGGGGGGTCAGATTCTGCCCAGTCATGGCCAAGGTGCTGGTGTTATCTCCACACAGGACTCCCTGGGTATGGCGAGAGTGTGGCTGCGCAGGCAGGTCTCTCTCCGCAAGCTGGTGCATGCTGCTCCAAGGCAGTCTGCCGTCACAGACATCCAGCTGGAGTAGGTGCATCTGACGGCGCTTACACAGCATGCTGAATGCCAGAGGGCTGTTTGCAGCTGTTTGATGTTCGTGAGTGAACGATGGGGAACTGATTACAGCATTAGGGAGGTGAATAAACAATGAAGGAACAGGAGCTAAATATCAGGGAAGGAAAGACAGTGGGAGATGTGTGTAAGGTGATATAGGTTTATTATAGGTAATTTTACTATTTGCTATGAATTCCCAAGTGTCAGTTTATTAGTATAAGCACAGAGTGCTTATATAGTAACATTTTCTCTTGAATGTGAGGAGAAATAAGCTACACTGGCATAAAACACTCCTATGGTCATACAGACTATGCCCACTCCACCAGTCTTCATAGCTGTTTAAAAATCAGATGCCACTAACTGTAAAAAAAAAAAAAAAAAAGGCTGATTCAAAAGCGTGTCTAGAGCAGGCCTTTCATTTCCACGGCTTATTTTAGATTTTGCTGATTAGATCAGATTGTTCTGGGTTTTAGTAAACTAGTTCAGCTTCTACCATCTTCAGTTTCCAAGGTGAAGAATGATGCATGTTCATTTTACCAAACTTCTAATTACATATTTGTTAGCTATTTTTGTTGCTCTGAATATGTCCAGTGTCTCATAAGGTCCTTTTCCAATCATTTGGCTAAATATTCCAAACAAGAATTAAGATATATTTACAAGCTATGTCTTGGGATTTGACTTGCTGAGTGTAAAAAGAACCAGTGAGGCAGAGACAAAGGACATTTCACTGCTCTTTAAGGGCTAAGGTTATGGGTGTTGAATACAATAAGAAATTTCTTTTCTCTCTTAAAGTAGCCTAATTCTGAAGAATGGCACTGAGTGACCTGTTTTACCCAGATAACCCCAAGAGACGGCAAGAACTGATCCATCTGCACCAGGAATTGCTCGACTGCATGTCCATAAATTTCCGTGCAACAAATGAGCTGGCTGGAGTGCTGAATGAACACCTGGGCTGTACCATCACTTACATTCAGATGAGAGAGAGCAGCACTGTCAAGGAAAACTGTGACATTATCATTCGAGCGATGACTGAGATTCAGCGTCAGGTACAAAAGATTGATAGTGACATGAAGGAAAAGCTAGAGCCTGTGCTGTACCAGAAGCTGTATGACATTAAAGAGCCTGAGTTGGAGAAAATTGCAATAGCCCATAAAGTTTTTTCCATTGTTCTTGGAGAAGCAACTTCAACAGCTGGGATGGTAGCTATCAAACTACTTGGCTCCAATCTTATAACTCTCACTGTCAGCAAGCTGGTGAGTCTCCTTGCACAGATTGGGGCATCTGTTCTTGGGGGAATCAGCATCACCATTCTCGGGCTTGGCATTGAAATGATCCTCCACGCCATCCTGGGAGCCATGGAGAGGAATCAACTTCTAGAAGCTGTGAGAAGCTATGAGAAGCACCTGGCTGAGTTCAAAGCAGCCTCAGAAAAGTACCAGCGTGCCATACATGAAGTGACTTCTTTGGTGAGACAGCAGGTTCAGTGAATGAAGTTGGAGTTCTCTCTGCTGCTGTGACAGTGGCTGCAGCAGCTACGCCTGCAGAAACCTTTTTGACTCATTATGGCACATGAACAACCAATGGCTTTTTTTCTTATTAGTGGCAGCAGAGCAAGAGATGTGACAGATCAGGGAATTGGCACTGAAATATATTAATATAGAACTGATTTATAGGTGCTTCTGGGAGGTAGTGCTTCAAATACTTCCCACCTTCAGCTATTTTCTGGAATGCATTGTAGGTAACCTTGAACTGTAATTCATACTAGTGACAATAATACTCACTGCTAGAGCAATAGTGGTGAGAAGGTGTGATTTTTCTCTTCCCATGTTTCTATAACAAAGATGACAACACGACGGGAGAAAACAATTTCAACAAGCCAGTCCATGTCATCATCTGGAGGGCTCAACAGGACAGCTGTGGTTGCTAAACTCTTAAGTGTGGATTAGTGCTAAATCTGATAGACTGAATTCCCTGCTCATTGAACTGCTTCCAAGGACTAACTGAAGCATATTTAACTGCTATTTCCTGTCCCATCCCTGCCTAAGGAGCCAGCCTGAGATCTTCTGCAAGTAAACGCTAATCCCAGTAGATTAGCAGGTTAAGAAAAGCATGGGGCTACAGGCAAACACACACACAGCTGAGAGTAACCTGCAGCAGTGTTCCAGGCATGCCTGGCTGTGAATAACCTCTTATTCTCAGTAATGCCCTGCTCCTGCCCACCCACAGGTAAATATTTCTGTCCACAGTTGCTGCTCTGTTGATTGAAATGGGATTATACACACGTACAAGTGTCTGTAGCATTACAGCCCTATAAATGCACTCAATTTATTTTCAAGTGCTTTACCCAGTCCTGCCAATGTTGGACTGCCAAGAGCGTGCTCAGAGTCTGCATTTCACGATATGCTACCAAATGTCTTTATTTTTCAGATCTTAAAAACAAAGCTGGAAGCAAGAACATGATTTGCAGTCTCTTGCTCTGATTTGCTATGGTTTGCTTTTTTTGCTGTGATCTTTGAAAAAAAAAAAAAAGTAATTTAAGAATTAATAAAAATCTACCTGAATATTGTAAGACCTCTCTTTTTTATGTCTATGATAGACTAATCTAGTAGGATGGTGTATAGGTTTCTTTTCTAGTACCAGCTTCCCCCATACTAAAAGCATCCTCGAATTCATACTTGCTTATTAATATTCAATATTAGCAATATTATATGATTGTATTAATAACTAGATCGTGCCTGTGAAAGTAAAGAGGTGAGATTACAACAAGGAAGCTCTCCATTGGCTTCATGACATTTCCAGCCTGGGTTTTGGTATTTTATTTTTCCCTATCGTTCCCACTTTCAATCATTCAGAAATGACTCCTCTTTGCTTTTGTGTTCAAAAGCCACTAGATGGCAATGCAGCTGCTGGCTCTCGAGCAGCTCTGCCAGCCATCAGAGCGAGCCCAGGGCTCAGGAGCGTGGGGGGGTGCCAGGGACTGACAAACGAGGACCAGCACAAGCCGCAGACTGGGCGATGTGGGTCAGGAGAGGCAGTTCAGAGGAGGCAAAAAGCACTGCCTTGCCTCACACCAGGTATTCTGGTGGGTGACATGGTGACCTGAAGCATCATTTCTCCAAGATGTGACATCTCCCTCCTCCTGACACAAGTGGCATTCAGTTTAGATGTACTCATTTAGAGGCAAGAGACTGTCGATCAGCAGAACAGCAATATTTGAGTGTAGGAGATGCAGGAGTTCCTGGCTCCTGCCTGTTTTCTATGTGCAAATGTACATTCTAATTTAGGAAGAAAACCCACCAGCTCGGTATGTATCTTTGCGAGATTGCCAATCGCTGTTGTACAAGAATAGTGGAGTCAAATAAAAACAAAACTGTTGTACTTTTCAGACAGTTTGTCCACAAGTAAATTCTAAGCAGTGCCAGGGGAAGTGGGATATGCGATAAGGAACATAAAGATACACAATTTCTGTTCACCTCTTGAGACATCCTTGTTCCTGGTGGATTTAAAGGAAAGCTGGCTTGCCCGCAGCAGGAGGTGTGGCAGGTGTCCTCATGCCCGTAAGATGTTGGGAGATGTTGGAGGCTGGCAGGCAGCAGCCTGCCTCTGCTTATGAGGTAGGAGGCTGTGAGCTCACAAGGGCCAGGTCAGCATCCCCAGCCAGCTAGAAGAGCTGCCCGTGACCTCATAGAGGGCTATGGCCACATCCGGCAGTAAGAAGGTGGTTCAGAGGTAAAAAACCTGCTGATCAGCTTGGGACTTTCCAAAACTTTTCCCCCCAACTCTAGAAATAAGAAAATCAATGGGATTTACTTGAATTGCCAACAGTTATGTATTTGAACTGAGTGCACGCATTTAACTGGTTAGATGCAAGGGAGAGCACCCAGTGGAGCAGAAACAGCTTAGCTCTGTTTCTGCTTGGTAACTAAAACTCTGTCCCACAAAATAAGAAATAATTCCTGCCCGTTCTAGCCCTTTGACCAGTCTTACACTTGGTCCTCCAAGGATGTCGCAACCAGTCTGGTGCTAACCAGTCTGCTGATGCTTCTCCTCTAGCCTCCCCTGAGCTGCCTCCTGGCATGGCAGATGTACCAAGCGAAAAATGTGAGAGGACTACTGTCAGCCAAGTCAGCTCCAAGTCAGCAGACACTGCTGGGAGAAAGCAGTTAGGGCTGAGGCAGTACCAGTGTCCCCACTGAGCCCAGTATTGTCATGACAGAAGACCCCAAGCCCTGTGAGGAGTGGCCAGTCTTCAAAGCCTCAGCTATCCCACTCTCCAGTGACACGGTACATGACAGGGATGTGTGTGGCCATAGCGTTCCCATCACACCCTTTCAAATATTCTCCCTCTGCTTAGTCTGTTGTTGCAAACAAAGGATTAAGAATTAAAACTGTGTAATATGCGTGTTCCAAAGAAGAAAAAGAAACTGTAAACCAGTCAAAACCAAAGCTGCTTTCAAACCTGTGTAGAAACATTGTGTGGTTGCAACCAAAATCTGGACTGCAGCAAGTTCTTTCTGGGAACAAGAACAATATAAAGGAACAGGCCAAAGTGGTGCGAGGTGGGGGGTGGCTTTGCTGCGAACACAGTGAGCAAGACTCTCTAGGCACAGAGAGCTCCCAAAGTCCTGTCTCTAAGGGTGCTCCTCAGCTGGCCACCTACTAACTTGGACTTTGTGCAGCTTGTGACTAATGTTGGTGCTAGTGCTTGTAGTCTTGCTTTTTCCCCCCCCCCCCCCCCCCCCCGCAATGATCTTTATAAATTCCAAGTTTGCCAACTAAGTTTCCATTATTTGAAAATCTGTAATGTTGTGTTGCATGGCCCATCCACCCAGAGTAAACCATCTACAAATCCTGCTAGGAGATCAGGATGCATCTGAGCATAGCAACAACGTCCTTCCTACACCTCCCTCCAGCATGTTAATTCTTTAAGCCCGAACCCACATTTTATTGCTTGCCCACTCCTGATTCACAGTGATGCAACCAATATCCAAGGAGATGTCCCATGTATCTTTATCCTTCTTCATGTGTCTGGGGACTTTTGCCAGCAGAGGGACTTTGGACAATGAGGCAGAACAGTTCCCAAGTGTCCACCAGACTCTGCAAAGCTGGTCACTAGTTTGCTGCAGGGGCTTCCATGGCAGGGGGACTGCAGGAAAAAGACAAGTAACGGAGCTGATCCTGCAGTCCCTGCTGGGACAAACTAGCTCTCCTGTTCCCTTTGCACGGCCTGAGCTGTTCGATGAACGTCATCCAGCNGCAACGGCCGCGCCCAACGGCCCACGCCGCTCACGTGATCCCCGACGGGCGCGCGGCACATGGAGCCACGCCCCCTCCCTCCCAGTCCCACCCCCGACTCCCCCCGCTGGCGTCAACCATAGAGGAGCCCCCGCGCGGGGGAGAGAAGAGCAGCGGAATCATAGAGTTGGAGATGGCGCGCTAAAGTCCTCGCTTCCGGAGCGCAGTTCCGCGCGGCGCGGCAGTCGCGCTTTACGGCGGCGCTCCATTCGGTCCCGTTCAAGATGGCGGTGGGGCCGCGGCGGCGAGGAGCGCGGGGGGGNGTTAATTCTTTAAGCCCGAACCCACATTTTATTGCTTGCCCACTCCTGATTCACAGTGATGCAACCAATATCCAAGGAGATGTCCCATGTATCTTTATCCTTCTTCATGTGTCTGGGGACTTTTGCCAGCAGAGGGACTTTGGACAATGAGGCAGAGCAGTTCCCAAGTGTCCACCAGACTCTGCAAAGCTGGTCACTAGTTTGCTGCAGGGGCTTCCATGGCAGGGGGACTGCAGGAAAAAGACAAGTAACGGAGCTGATCCTGCAGTCCCTGCTGGGACCAAACTAGCTCTCCTGTTCTCTTTGCACGGCCTGAGCTGTTCGATGAACGGCATCCAGTCACTTTTCAACAGTCCCCTGAAACAGCAGCTGGCACCTGAGCCTAACAGAGGGAGCAGCGCTGACCTCAGGCCCAACCCAACAAGAAACATATGTAACGACCAGGAACTCCTTCTTCCCCAGCGCTTTGTCTTTATTCCTCACAAGCAGGGGCTTCTCGCATGCCCCTCAGCTCTACGTTGTCCCACGGCAGGGAGGCCGTTTGTACGATCTCCGCAAGAGAGCGCGGGGGAAGAGTGGCCGCGGTGATCACGTCCGCAGCCCTTCTCTTCCGTCCCAGCGTATTTCTAGCACCGGCCGTACCGGCGTAGCACCCCCTCAGCNGCTTCCGGAGCGCAGTTCCGCGCGGCGCGGCAGTCGCGCTTTACGGCGGCGCTCCATTCGGTCCCGTTCAAGATGGCGGTGGGGCCGCGGCGGCGAGGAGCGCGGGGGGGGTAGAGGCCGCTGCGGCGGGGGGCAGGCGGGCCGGCCCGGCCGGGCGGGG
>VXBL01009540.1:128574-142305 GCA_013400195.1 Aramus guarauna
GCCGCCCCGGCGGGGCGGAGGGGTGAGAGAGCGGGATGGGACGGGTCGGGGCTGGGAGGAGAGGAGAAGAGAGAAGGCGGCGGTTTGCGCTACCGCCTTCTCTTCCTCCCTCCGTCGGGGGAGGAGGGGAGGCTTTCGTGTGCCTCATGGGAGACTTTCTGCCTCCTTCCCCAGTGGCAAAAAAAACCGCTATAAATTTAGTGGGTTCCCCCCCCCCCATCGGGGGTTAACTTCTTGCGTTGAAATTCTTTGCTGTGTGTCCTAAAAGGATTTGGGATTGAGTTTTCAGCTCTTTATTCTCTTTCCCCTTTAAACGTTAGAAATCTGGGAAATGCAGGCTGCAAATGTAACTCCTACTTCTGTTCAGAAGTAAAGAAATGCCAGTATCTTGCAAAAAAAAAAAAAAATTAGTATAGTCTTATAAGTAGGAGGTATATTATCGGTGATCACAAATCATAGGGTGCTCTTGCAAACAAGAGGCCGGCTGTGGGCATAATCTGGTAATACGGGCTGTGAGCAGAGCTCTGTAGGCTTTTACTGGTCAGTACATTGAATGTGGTCGGTTCTCGGAGCTTGCTGGGAGCCCCTTCTGTGAGGCACTAAATCATCGAGGTATTGTGCTCAAATTTCTTTTTAGGGTGTAAGGGGAGGCCCGTCGTTTGTGGTTTGAAAGCGGCATCTTCTGTGATTAGGGAAGAAGGATGTACGTGGCGACTGCAGTGGGGCTGCAGAGAACTTTGGACTGAGCTTGTGAATACTTTTTAACTTTGGTCACAGTCTATTTGAATGTAGTATGGTGACTAGAAAGCTGCATTCCATCAACTTCTAAATTTCAGAGAGTATTTTAGATTTTTGGAGTGGAATCTGTTGTGTGTTTTGTAGGGTTTTGTGGTTTTTTTTTCTTTTCTTTTCTTCTTCCTCCAGTGGTGTAGAGGTGATGCTAGGGGGAGATTAGAACTGTGAGAGAGGCAACATCCCTGGCTGTAGTTTTGACATTTATGTAGTTCTCTGTAAGTTGAAGAAATGTCTAAAGACATGGACTAATTCTTTACCTTTTATTTTCTGATCATCATAACACAGTTTGAAATAATACTGATGGGGGTAGAGAGCATAAGAGCAGTGGTCTATGGCGAGGAGGAGGAGGAGAAGATGACATGGATGTGTGTGCAGAACACTTGCTGATGGATACAGTGGGTGCTGGGGAAAGAAATCAAGGGCAGCTTAAAAGTCTGAGGAAAGGAGGAAATTGGTGGGAAACATTTGAAATAGGAATGAAAAGGTAAAAATTTAAGAGCTCTTATGAGAGTAAATTAAAAGCTAGAATGACTCATACGTTCTCTTTTTCTAAAAGGTATGTTTCTCCCTCTACTGTGCCCCTCCAAAGTGTAAGCAAGAAGTTTCTTGGTTTGAGTCTTGAATTGAATAACAATCTGGTTGATTAAAGTAGGTACTTAGTAAAGTCGTAGTAAGTAGGTACTTAATAGTAGTACTTGAGTAGGGTGGTTTTTGATGTGAACGTCTGAGCTTGTAGTAGTGTTTGAGAACCTTGCATGTATTTGAGGTTTATGAGGGAGCAACCTGCTGATGTGAAGAGGACAAGTAAGCATACTCAAGCTACTGGTGCATAGGACCTGAAACCATGTCATCTTTTCCAGGTCTCTCCCTCTTTTTAAAATTTTGATTTTGAGGCAGAAGGAAAAGTCAAAATGGGGCGGAGATCTACATCATCCACCAAGAGTGGGAAGTTTATGAATCCCACGGATCAGGCCCGTAAGTATCCATAAAAGATAAGCAGATGGGAATGAGCGGTTTGGGTCCTAGGGAAGCCGATATAAAGCTTTCTCGGACAATAAGATCCTCACTTGTGAATCAGAACTGAGTTTCCCTACCTTGAAAACTATTATCTCAGTTTTGGCTGGTGGAAAAACTTCCTGAGAAGGCTGCTTGTATGCATCCGCTTCTCTGCAGTATTTATCTCTTAGTTTTTACTGTAGTTATCAGTGTTCGAAGGTCTTTGTACTTTGCTGTTGGCTAAACTGCAAGCTACTTCTTGGGACGTAATTAATTTGGTAGAGGCTAGAATTTGAGGAACACATCATATTTTGCAAGTGGTCTGGTTAGATGAGAAAGTCGTCTAACTGTGTTTTTCGTTTTGGTAGCATGCCTGGTGTTATCAATGCTAAGCAGATACAGAAAATCCAGACTTCCTTGGTGAATATGCTTTATTTCAGATGTGTATTCAAAGCCTCTGTATTTTTAAAGTGCATTGTCTGTTGTTGGCTCTGTTTTAGCTTCTAGGCAGCAATCATTTCATGACTGCACACATCACTGACTTCTGCTGCCTAATGTTCTTTTCTGTATAGAAACACCTCTGCTGCTGGAGACACAGATTGCTATATCTCCTTTTCTTTCGATATAACACACATGAAATAGAAATCTGTTTCATGCTATGTTTCTCTGTCACTGAGAAGATGAGTGTAAAAATTACAGTCTTTGTAAAATGAGTGAACTGTTAAGAAACAGTACTAATCTTGATGAAGGAAGGGTTCTTCATGGGTTTAATTGCCTCTTTCAAGTTGTTATTTTCTCTTTCCCTCTCCTCTCTAGGGAAGGAAGCTCGGAAAAGGGAGCTAAAGAAGGTAAATAAAGAGATGAGGAATGTTTATATACAGCATTCTCTGTACTATGTATCACATTTGTGATTGTAATGGACTGCAGCCAATGAATAGACTACAGCTGTTTTGGTTGATATCCTAAGATTGACTTTGGAAAATACCATCCAAACAAGTAGTTTAAGAAAGCATAGACAGAAATCTTGTTTTGAGTAGCCGTATCTTATCTCCTATTTTTTTAATTTGTGATTACAGCTTTTCAAAACGTTATTGTAAGTACTTGGGAATTAAAAAAGCCCCAACAAACAAACAAGTAAACCGTTCAAGACTTACGTACTTTTTAGCATGTTTTACTCTATACCTTTTGTCAGTTGGTTATCTTTTTGATTGTGTGTGTCTTAATTGGAATGAATAAATTATAGAAGCGTTTGAAAATAGCAAGGTAGTAGAATTAAAATTCCCAGAAGTTTTAGTTGCCTTTGCTGCTGGTTTGTGCCATGGTTAATATTTGCAGGGCATTTTGAGGCAAGTTTTTTTTCTGCAGACTGGAAATACTGAGAGGGTAGTATTTGGTACAAGTGTTCTATCTCTTTCTCCTGTGACACTTTTCTGATCTGCTTGATCTCTGATCATCTTAGAACAAAAAGCAACGAATGATGGTACGAGCAGCTGTACTGAAGATGAAAGATCCAAAGCAGATTATTCGGGACATGGAAAAATTGGATGAGATGGGTGAGTGAGAGGTACCAGGTGTTGTACTTAGGCAGTGGTTTATGTAGATGCATAACAGAGTTTTAAGAGATGACTGGGAGACTAACATTCAGTAACCTTTTTCCTTTCCTGTTAGAAGGGGAGATTCTGTGAATAATTGAAGATTGATTACGATTTGAGGTGATCGACTTTTTTTCCAAGAAGATGGCTGATAAAAAGAATGAGTAGTGTGTGTGATAGTAACTTAGAGTTGAAGAAGGGGATTTTCATAAGGCTGAAGACTTCCTGAAAATAGGGATTGGAAGTTGTTTGCTTTGAAGTTGTTTCCTTCATCACAGTTGTGCAGTAGAGTAACTTACGAATTTTTTTTTCGTTTTTTGCTATCTTGGATTAGAGTTTAACCCAGTACAGCAGCCACAGCTTAATGAAAAAGTGCTAAAGGATAAACGCAAAAAACTCCGTGAGACTTTTGAGCGCATCTTGCGGCTCTATGAGAAGGAGAATCCTGATATCTATAAAGAATTGCGCAAGCTGGAAGTGGAGTATGAGCAGAAGAGATCACAACTCAGCCAGTATTTTGATGCTGTCAAGGTAATGCTTATTATATTTCAGGCTTGTAACTGTGGTAGTGTATATATTATTTGTCTGCTCATTAGGTGTGACAGTTAAAGGAAGGGAATTTTATAAGAGACCAGCGTATATGTTATGTGGCCCATATTAAGTACTTGTATTAATTTGCATAGTATCTCCAGTTACAGCATTTCATTGAGGACAGCATGGGGGTTGTCAAGTCTATTTGTCCCTCATACACTGTTTAAATTCAACATGAAATTACAGGGTGTCCTCGTTTTGGCAGGGATAGAGTTAATTTTTTTCTTAGCAGCTGATTAGTGCTGTGTTTTGGGTTTAGGATGAGAAGAATGCTGATAACACACTGATATTTTAGGTGTTGCCAAGCAGTCAAGGACTTTTCAGCTTCTCATACTGGCCTGCCAGTGAGAAGGTGGGGGTTACCCAAGAAACTGGCAGAGGACACAGCTGGGACAGCTGACCCAGACTGGCCAAAGGGATATTCTATACCATATGACATCACACTCAGTATATAACTAAGGGAGTTAGCCAGAGAGGGCTGCGGCTCAGAGACTAGCTGAGCATAGGCTCCAGGTGGTGAAAAATTGTGCTGTGCATCACTTGTTTTTTTTATTACTATTATTATCCTTTTCTGTCCTATTAAACTGTCTTTATCTCAATCCATGAGTTTTACCTTTTTTTATTCCCCCCCACTAGTGGGGGGAGGGGAGCAAGCGACTGGCTGTGTGGTTGTTTTAGCTGCCTGCTGGGTTAAACCATGACACAGAAGAAAGGGAAATTTGTTGCAAATCAATAAATATCAGAATTTGTTTTCCGCATTGAAGAGAGAGCGAGCCTGTGAGTGCGCAGTTGATATTTCTGTGAATTTCTGCTAAATCTGTTGCTGGAAATAGTGAGACTCCTTTGGCGTTCCTTTAAAGAGCTTTCTTTGACGTTCTTTCCTACCATATCGGAGTACATAATGTTGCCGAAGTGCAAGTATCTGTAAGATTTTTCTCCTTTTTCTGAATATGCAGCAGACTGCGATTTGTGCCTGCTGGATACTTAAAAAATACAGACATACCTCTCTGCAGCCTCTTTGCTTTGGGGACTGAAGGTCTAAAGTGAGATGGAGGTCTGATTCTGTTTTGACTGAAATACTAAAGCCTTTCAGGGACGTACTGCATATGCTTTGGTTTATGTTGAAAGCTTTTACTGTTGACTTTTTCCCAAATGTCTTTCATGGACTGCTGCAAGATAACATGTCCTCAGAGTCGACACCTTTGGCAAGTGATGGCAGGTCCCATGTGTTCTGTACTCCGAAAGGTAGCGAGGTCGTGCAGTAGCTTCTGTGGGAGTAACCCATTCTCTCCTTTTTTTCTTTTTTTTTTTTTTTTCTTTCTTTCTTTCTTCCCCGCAGAATGCTCAGCATGTTGAAGTGGAAAGTATCCCCTTACCAGATATGCCGCATGCTCCCTCCAATATCCTCATACAGGACATTCCCCTTCCAGGGGCCCAACCACCTTCTATCCTCAAGAAGACATCAGCCTATGGGTAAGCAGAAAAAAGAAACTTGGAGGAGAAGTAAAAAAGGAGCACTCTTATTACTGGAGAGGAGATAGGGGTAGAAACAGAGGTAATACTGACTAGCAGAAATCAGGAGTTCTGTACAAGTGAATTCTACTTTCTTTTAACCAAAGCCCTCTTTAATGTTTACCTACTATTACAGGATTTTGTTTAAATTGCTTTGAGTACTACAGGATGTCTTCTAGCATTTGTCTTTTTCAATATCAGTAAAACTTAAAGCCCTGCCACTTTGTACGTAAAGGTACCTTAAATTGCCATACGTGTGTTCTTTTGTCTTGCTAGTGTACTCATTTTAAGCGAGTTTACTTGTTTATCAGGTTTCTCATTCTAGTACTAGTTCTTTCTATTTCTTTCTGAATAGCCTTCTGTTTTGGCTCTTTGTATGAGGTTGTAAACTCCTTGGGACAAATAGATACGTTATAAATGTCGATGTTTCTTTTTAGAAAGTTGCTGTGTAAGCGATGATGGGAGAGGGCTAAAGAATTCTATTAAGTGCATGTTTGCTTTAATTTGTTTGTATTCCTGCGTTTCTCATTTCCTTTCTTAATTCCAGTCCACCAGTTCGGTCCATTTCTGTACTTCCTCCTCCTGGGCTTGGTGTTCCACGTTTACCTCCAGGCAGGAAGCCCCCTGGACCTCCTCCAGGGCCACCCCCACCTCAAGTCTTACAGATGTATGGTCGTAAAGTGGGTTTCACCTTGGAGGTAGGTCCTCGAAGGCGAGAAGAGGAGATTTCTTACAGTTCTGAAGCAGGTAAAGACTTCCCTATTACTGTCTGGGGTTTTCCTTGACCTCTCTGTTTTGCTATGGGCAGTACTGTTGTGAACATAGTGTGCCCTAGACAAGGTGTTCTCTGGCAATATGGGTGTTAATACTACTTGAAGGACTTTTCTTAAGTAATTGCTTAGGACTCTGCTGAGGTGATCCTAGAATATTTCATAACACCTGCAATTTTGTTATCAGCTGTATTTTTAAATGCTGAAACTTCTAGTTACAGCTTTAAGACACTTGTTTTTTCATTCTGTTGCACACGTTGGATGTTTTCTCATGTAGTCTTAAAAAGGCTGATATATTGTATGTATTAGCCCTTAAAAAGAAAAGAAAAAAAACCCCAACTTTATCTGAGGAGTCTTCCTTCAAAAAAAACCACCAACCACCCCAACACCAAACCAATCCAACAAAAAACCCAAACAAACAAAACAAATGCCAAAATACAAACCAAGCCTGAGTATGGATTTGGTAGGAGAACCTAGGTGCTGCTTTTTAATGCAGTTACTGTATCTTCCCTAGAAACTTTTGTGAACTGGGAGGTGAGCTTTATTGCATACCAGCAAGGGTCAAAGTATTTCAGTAGTGGGTGACTGCTGAATAGAAATGAGCTAATGAGTTGCAGATAGAAGTTGCCTTCACTTACTTGCTGTGTGCATTAACCAGCTGGTTAACAGGAAATCTTACAAGTAGACTGTCGAAAATACTCTTTAAGAATATGTGCTAAACGGTAAAAAGGTTGAAAATATGTCCAGGCTATTGCTAGGGGGATTTTTCTAACTGTAGACATACACTGGTGTGAAAGACAGAATATTTTGTATTTGGAGTTTATGCATTTCCTAATACTTTGCTTCCTGCAGGACAGCGAGGGCATGATGACGATATGTCCAGTACCAGTGAAGATGAAGGTTATCCTGAGGATATGGATCAAGACAAGCATGATGAGAGTAGTGATGATAGTGACAGCGATAGGTCAGATGCAGACAGTGAAGGCGAGGACTTCCTGCATCGTGATAATGACAAGGAGAGGGAAGGTGGTGAAGAAAAGAAATCGGGTATGATGGGAAGTTACAGATTTGGGTTTGACCTCTCCCCCCCACCCCCCCAAAAAAAAAAAAAAAGAAACACTGCTTATCATAGTTGTGTCTGTTTTCTGGGCAGGGGGGTGGGTGTGGCAGAAACTTGTTTAGCCAGCTAACTCTGTTTTAACTCACCTAAATTCCAGCTGAAGAACTTTTATTAGTAAACAGATCAGAATGAAACTACCTGGAAGTGAAGCATCTTTTGAGATGGACCTGTTTTCTTAACTGTTAGCTTACTAAGGTTGCAAGCCATTTTTCACCTGAAGCGTTGAATTGGCAGGGTCCCTACAAAAACTAAGTCTTGGTGTAAAATATACTCACTCCTCAGTGACTTGAACAACTAAGAGGACTAAATTTCATACTACTAACGCTTTTGGATATTTTTTTTTTTCTTCATTGCTTGGGAGAGACCAATTGACAGAGAATACTAGGTTAGCAAAACTTCAAATAATCAGTGACACCCATGTTAACTCTCATGTAAGGAGCATCAAGTTAGAATGATATGTTATCCATACCAGGTAGAAGACTTAAATCTATCTGACTTTTATTATTTCCTTCCCACCTCCTGCCACCCTTGCCCATGCTTTCCTTTCTCCAGGTCATAGCGTACGGTTTGCAGACATGCCTGGGAAGTCACGAAAAAAGAAAAAGAACATGAAAGAACTGACTCCACTCCAGGCCATGATGTTACGGATGGCAGGTGAGTGACATGGATGTATTGAGTGGAGATATGCCAGATCCACTATGGATATAAGCTGTGGTTAGGTATTTGTTGGGATTTTTTAAATTATTTTTAGTCTAGTAGTGTGGGTGTTTTGCCTATCAGAGTTAAAGTAGCAACTTAAGCTTTGGTGGATTTTGATATATTGGGATTTTTTTCTTCTAAATCTTATTGTGCTTAACTTAGAAACAATTGCTCAAATGAAATATGAACCTCTTGGTGAAAAAGAAAGGATGAGATTGTCTGTGGGCTGAACCTGTAAGGATCAAGGTCCCCAAAAATATTTTTTTGCAGAAATAAGCTAACCAATAGAGTGAAGACTTTGTTTACTTGTTTTAGTTTTAGAAAGACACCCCAGTATCTTTCAAAGGTGCTCGAATTTCTTGGACACAGGGATTATGTTTATTTTGAGGTCATGTCTCTGTTCCTCCTGCAAGCTCCCACAAACCGTGGACCAAATAGCTGCAGTTCAGGTTGGTGGTAGAAGTTTCAGCTCCCACAGGAACGTATAGCTCTTGGTGATAGAGCTCCATCTAGAACTGTGATTCTTTTTTTTTTTTTTTTACAATTTTTTTTTTAATTATTATTTTAATTTTCTGTTTAACAATAAAATGTGGTCCGTTTTCTTTCCTTTGAAGTACAGTTTATCTTTATTTTGCGCGCTCAAATTTCTCTGATGTTCACAAAGATACTGCCTGTGGACTGATTTTGATAAGTATGTCTCCATTTCCAGGTCAGGAAATTCCAGAAGAAGGGAGAGAAGTGGAGGAATATTCAGAAGAAGAGGAGGAGGAAGAGGAAGACTCGGAGTCTGAAGAGACATCACAACAACAGCAACAACAACTCAGTGAGGAAGCTCTTGCAGAAACTAGGTCATCTACTGCAACTTCCCAGACACAACAGCAGCAACCACCTCCGCAGCCTGTTCCTCCAACTCAGATACAGGCACCTCCTATGCCTGGGCCTCCTCCGCTTGGACCACCTCCAGCCCCTCCACTGAGGCCCCCAGGCCCACCCACCGGCCTTCCTCCTGGCCCTCCACCAGGTGAATACTCTATTTACTCTGGATGCAGGCTCTCAGTACTACAGACAGCATATCAGTTTTGGAGTGTTGAAGCTGCAGAATGTTTTGTGGATGAAGTCCCAGAGCCCAGTGTGGTAATTGCTGAGACCTGCATTGTCTCTGCTGTCGTCAGTCTGTTGTTGCTGTACTGTGCTTTTGAGGCATTGGGCTCCTGTAGCTGTGGTCGGCCTAATGGGCATTGGCTTGTTCGTTAGCACTGACACTGACGGGTGGCAAGTGGAGCTGGTGTTGGAGTATGAAGAACAAAGCCTCGTGCCATGTGCCTTTCCAGTGTTTGTTTTTTTTTTCTTGTGGTGGTCCCCTCTCACCCTACCCTGAACAAGACATGCTAAAGAGGTTTGGGACCCACTACCTAGTTACAGGTCTTGATGAGTTTTTTGTGGTTTTGTTTTGTTTTGGTTTTTGTTTTTTTTTTTTAACAAGCTGCAGTACAAAGGGTTCTGTTGTTCGACCACCTGAATGTATTTCAGTCTTGTTAGGGAAGAAAACTATCTTCAGATGAAATAAGTACTAAATTTGAATTTATGTCAACATTAGACTACCTGGAGGCTTTTAGCAATAGGAGCCCATCAATAATACTTTTTTTTTCATAGTGTATTTTTTTTTTGAGGGCAAACTTGAGGGGTATTTTTATTTAGAGGAAGACTGGTTTATTTTCTGTAAGTTGGTGGGGATACCATACAGCTGAACTGGATAACAGTAAGAAGTTGTTTTGTAATTTTAAAAAAGTGTGTAAGTCTGTCTCTTGAGTTCTTGTACTTACACTGCAAAGATCAGTAGTTGGACTATAGCAAGGAGCAATATATACTATGATTTTATTGTTTTTTTATTTAATATGAGTACGTCAACAATGTGATTTATTTTTTTCACAGGGGAGCAGGGGACCAGTTACTCTCAATAGAGCAAAACTATTTACTACTTCTAAGGCCAAAAGGGCAATCAAATGCCAGAGTGAAAAATTCTTTCATTTTTAGCTGTTTAAATTCTAACAACCTCAGCAGCTCAGTAGCTGTTCTCTGCTGTGGTTTCACTACATGGGGAAGAGCTCTTTTTACAAGTGACTGTTGTGAAGACGCTTTCTTCTAAGTCTAAAAACTGCTGCTTCTTTTTGAGATTTTTTTTGAAGATCTGCTTAATCTGGCAGCTGGCTAGCATTAGAACAGCTTTCAAGTTCCTGTTGAGGATCTTTAGAATTAGCTGATGGGAAAGCTTTGGGTTTTCTTAATCATAAACTAAGGTTATCTTCATTTGTGTGCATGCTTGCAGGAGCTCCTCCGTTCCTGAGACCTCCTGGCTTACCAGGACTGCGTGGGCCTTTACCTCGACTTCTACCACCAGGCCCTCCACCTGGGCGACCGCCGGGCCCTCCCCCAGGCCCCCCACCAGGTCTGCCCCCAGGTCCTCCTCCACGTGGGCCACCTCCTCGCCTGCCCCCTCCTGCCCCACCAGGTAAGGGAAAGCACCAAGTCTCTGCTTTATTTTCCCAGTTTTTGCTGTGGTGAGTTACCAGTTTGCCTTTGTTCCTGCCTGCGTGGCTGAATTGTGCTGTATCTTTTTCTATGCAATAACAACAAGTAATTCCATACTGCTGTGTGTAGTCTGGTAGCAAGAAATCTGTCTGCAAAAAGGAAGCTTCAGAATTTAAACTTCTGCTGGACTGTTTCTGAAAAACTACAGGTTCTATAACTGTGCTCCACTTAATGAGTTGGAGATAGGGATATTTTTTTCCTGTGTGGTTATACATTTCTGATAAATCTGAAATTCTGGTGGGATGGAACATCAAGAAACTTTATTTTCAAATAATAAATGTGAAATTTGAAAGGGAGTAATACACAGGCTCCCAGACCTTTCAAAGTCTGAAGATTAGCAGCATTTTCAACCCAGCTTTTGGTGCAGGGTTGAAAACATTTTTTTTTTGTGTGTTGTGTTTTTGTTTTTTTGGTTGTGGTTTGTGTTGTTTTTTTTTTGTTTGTTTGTTTTTTGTTTTTTTTTTTAAGCCAGTGCTACATTATCTTGTTAAGATTTTTTGTTTTGTTATTCCTTCTTGGCTTTCTGACCCTGTGCACTTTTTTGACCAAAGATTTTTTTATTTATTTTTTTTTTTAAGACTCCCAGGTGTGGGAGTCAGCTCATGTTTTCTTTTCTTCTTACAGGTATCCCTCCTCCTCGCCCAGGCATGTTACGGCCACCTCTGGTGCCTCCATTAGGACCTGCCCCACCTGGCCTTTTCCCACCAGCTCCCATTCCAAATCCTGGGGTACTGAGTGCCCCACCGAGCTTGATTCAGCGTCCCAAGGCGGATGACACCAGTGCGGCAACCATTGAGAAGAAAGCTACAGCCACTATCAGTGCCAAGCCGCAGATCACTAACCCCAAGGCAGAGATCACTCGCTTTGTGCCCACTGCCTTGCGAGTGCGCCGGGAGAATAAAGGGGCTTCTGCTGCCTCCCAGAGAAAACAGGATGATGAGCCTGCTCTCCCATTAACCAAAGCTGCCCCTAAAGCTGGGTCATCTGCCCCTATCTCTGTACAGACAAAGGATGATGTGTATGAAGCCTTCATGAAGGAAATGGAAGGCCTCCTGTGACCTGTTATAGTCCTAGTCAGCTTTCCTGCCCCTCTGAACACAGATCAGACCACTGCAGAGGGAGGAAAAGGAAAGGTCCTCCTGCAAGCGATGAAAGGGCTCGCATAACGGAATAGTTCCCTACCCACAAGTTAACTTGCCAGTAGGGTCTGAATAGAGACTGCTGCAAATGAGGTGCAGCTGGGTACCTCCTTTGAGAACTAGCATGTCCACTTGGTGGAAAGAAATTACAGTCAAGAAGGCGATGCTGCTTCCCTTGAGTCCTTCCCCTTCCTTGGAGGGAGATAATGGTACTCTGGGGAGTGGGGTGTGGGAGTGGGGGGTGACTATACTCTGCCTGAATCCTTGCACATCTGGAACGCTCTGATGAGGGTAGTGGAATGGGTTTTTAAAGAGCCAGAAAAGTGTTAGCAGCATTTCATACGCATATGGTTGTCCAGTTTTTATTTTCTGTACTGTTCTCTTCTGTAAATATTTTATAATCCTGTTTTTTAGTTGCAGTGAGATTGGTCAATCATCTTTCTTCCAGGGTAGTCAGGGAGTTAATTTGTTGCATATACTGTACACTGGAATTTTGCACCCCGTCCCCTTTATGGTCATCTTGATGGCTTTTTGTCAGCAGGGGAAACTTCATTTTGTCTTGTGAAAGACAATAAATGTTCAGTGTATCAAAATACTGGTTTCCTTGTGATTTGTCTAAAAGTAGCATGGACATGGAAAGGGGGGAGATTATTTGCTGGCCTTCGGACATTCTGAACCTGAGAAAAGCAAAGCAATAGCTACATTATAAATATATACTTTTTTTTTTAACTGAAATTCTGCTATGTTCTTGGGTTTAAGATCCTAAACGTTTCTTTTGGCCTTTGTTGGTAGCTAGTAGAAACTTAAGTTCTGAATTACAAACCTATTTCTTTTATGTACTCTTATTGAAAGGTTTACTTCATATCAAGCCTCAGATACCCACTGGATGCATCTTGGACAGACTACCTTAACTAAAAATTGTTGAACAAGTTTAATTCTAAGATCTTGACAGATAACTTGTAGAAAATCTCTGATTTCAAATTTTATGAAGTCAGTGATTTTTAAGGTGCAGATATTTTTAAAAAAGGACTTTCACATTTCCAACTTAAAAAAGCATTCTTTTGGCAGAAATATTCCTTCAGCTTCATTCACTATGCTGACAGAGCCAAATATTCCAACCAAATAATCCTTACCACATTGAAACAAGAAATGAATCTTTATTCTCATTTGAAACAGACTGCAAAATCTCCTGGTATCTTGTAGACTAATCAGTTTTAAGAACAGTGAGATCAGTTGTGTGGGCAGTGAGCTGCTTCATCAGAGAGATAATTGCATTTTTGAAATAATTTTTTGTCAGGAATGCTGAATTGGAGCACAAGACTAATACTAGTAGTTAGGTATTTATGTAGGTGTCTTCATCCTATTTAAAAATAAAAAATTGAGTTAGTGTTGTAAGTATGATAGAGCTTAAAGAAATTGAGAAAAATTTGTTTTTCTTCTTGAAGGACTTGAAGTGAGTGTCTTAGTGATTTTAATTAAGAGTGAGTGCTCTAACAATATATCAATTTCTAGGTGATTATATCCAGAGTCTGGTGGGTTTTTAGATTTTTAATAAAGAGAATTTATGTTAAGCTGCTAGACTAGTAGATACCTCACACAATATCTTTAGTTCACTATAAGCCTCAGACTTAGCTGAATATTCAGTGTTTTGAGGTTAAATCTGTTTTAAGGAGACGATTATTAGCTACCCAAACATACACTTGAAAACTTTGATTCTGTTTTCACAGATTCTGGATACAAACAAACAGGGTTGTACAACCGTTCTCTTCCTCGTTCAGGAATTAATTGCAGTTGTGTCAATTTTAAATTTTGGGTTTGTTTTTTAGTCACATTTATGGGATATCTTCTTTATATTTTAGCTCTGAAAAAAATTGCGGTTTTGTGTTTATTCTTTAAGTGAAATGTGTGAATGGTGATTTTTTTTTTTT
>VXBL01009547.1:0-15909 GCA_013400195.1 Aramus guarauna
GGAACTACCCCAATGGGAACTACAAATGGAGCTGGAGCACTCAACCGAAGAACGGTGTCTTAGGAATAACTCTAGCCATTGTAAATTGGGCAGCTTTATACCATGCCTTGGATCTGTTCATTTCCAGCCTATGGAAAGGTAACACAGAGCCACATTCTGCTCCCCCTCCTGGCACCTGCCAGGGTAGTCAGACAGTCACAAGACCTGTCTCAGCTACTTATAACTTCCATGTTTCCACAGGAGTCCAGGATATAGAAACAGAAATGCATCATGTCCTCCCCAGGCAGGCGTAAACAGAGCTCACCAGACAAGTACGCACAGGTTACAGTTCATACTGGACACCTATTCTTCATTAAGATTAATAGATAAAACCAGAAGGGAACTATGGTATGTACTCTGGTCTTCCACCTAACACTTGGCCTTCCCCTGAACACTTGGCCTTCCCCGGTGTCAAAACTAATCGATGTGCTTTGATCTTAATTTTTTACATTTCCAGTGACAAAAAATCCATCAAAAACCTATGTGAGCTGTTCCAATGGTTAATGAACTTCTAAGCTAAACGTATTGTCCAAATTTGTCTTGTTTCAGCTTCCACATGCTGAATCTTATTATACGTGTGTCTATACACACACCAAAGAGACTTCTTTTAACCATATTTCGGTTTCCAGAACAACCTGTGCATACCGTGACCAAATTACCACTGAAATTTCCCTCTGAAAAACTTTATTTATTGAGGTCGTGTAGTCTGTCACTTTAAGGTATACTGTCTATACTAGTTAGCGTACTGATCATTCATGAGCTTCTTTTTGAAACCTCTCAAATTTTTCTTGAAATGGGAAAACCAGAGCTAAGCAGAGGGTTTGGTAAGTTAACGAAATACAAGGGCACCAGAGCTCTCCACTCTGCACATCACACTGACCCTCAGCACTTCAGGGGTGTCTGCAGTCCCATCGGTGCAGTACAAAGAGGGAAATCAAACACATGGAGGTTTGATTTCACACATTTTGTCATGGTTACAGGTCTGCATGTCTACACGGCATTTTACAAGCAGTGAAGTAAAATTTATTTGCCAACCTTAGGTATGTGCTGCACACGTGCAGTGTTAAATGCTTCATGACCTTGTGTCCAGATTGCAAGTGAAGTGCTCTAGGCAATGCCCTCAGGTGTGAGTTCAACGTTGCTTCCACCAGAAGAGAAAGTACGCTGAGAACAGCAGTGATGTGCTGTAGGTACATCGAGACTCCAACTACAGACATGAGGCAAATCCACACCTGAAGAGTACTCCTCCAGCTCACAGAGTCACTAATGTAGATGCACCTGGTAAGATCCCAGGTCTCTTTTTGAAGCACAGATTCCCCACACCGAGGCCTCCATTCATTAAATTGCACTCAAATGGAGATTTAAAGCAAATCTGTTATAGTATCCAGTCCATAACCAGCCAACTGTACTTCAAACACTATCCAATACCATCAGTTAATTCACCTCACCAATAAAGCAAATCCTTCTTGATCAGCTTCCTGCTGGAGGTTCTGTGAAGCCACCCACCTCAATTTCCTCCAGTTAGCATGAATTTAGTTTTGAAATTGTGGTAAACTATTTCAGGCTGCTTAAATTCCACAGGTACAGTGACAATTCCTCCCTCCAAGAGACAGATGAACAAAATTTCAGAACTTTTAATTATACCTTGTGAGGACTTGATGAAGTAAAAGAGCAATTAATTCTATTCTTTAAAGTATGGATAAGGTGAATATACATTCTGTGGAAGCCCTGGAAGTTATGGGAAATTTTAAGTGGGGTGGGTATCATACATCAATTAACATGACTTTGATGGTACAAGAGTTAGGCCATACATGGTTTACAGCCAAACAAGCAACTTCAAAAGGGTCTAGTGTGAAGGAGCCAAGCCACAATCATCCTAACTCCTAAAATATTGTTTGCGCACTTGTTCACTTGCGCACGTGGTCTTGGACATGTTCATTTGTTTTTATCTGGTTTCTTCTAGATAAGACAATTTGTTGTCAAAAAATGTCCTAAAAAGACACCAAGTTGTTAACTTACATATTCTTAGCAGATTGACTACTGGCAAATCTTTGATTAACAGTAGGGAAAAGAAAACAGAAACACAGTTCTTCCCCCTCTCTAGAAATAGTGGTAAATGTTTAAATTTGCTGTAGTTAAATTTTAAAAAAATTACTTTATAATGTTAGGTTATAAGAGAAATAAAAAAAGAGTACTTGTGTTCTTCTACACATACAGGTAAAAAGTTGCTTTTCATCAGGTCCAAGTCAGACTTTATGTTATGTTGTATTTCTCCTCATTAATCTCTGGGGTGTAGTCCTACACAAGTTATACAGCAGGGTCACCCCTCTCCCTTCAGTGTGGTTATTCTTTTCTACTAGTAGAAGCTAAAAAAAGAAGTTGTTGTTCATTCTATTCACAAACCAGGAATAAATCACATTACAAAGATGCCCACAATGTCTTACTGCTTATACAGAGATTTATTACTTGAAAACCAGTTTGATTTTCTGCAGCAAATGACTAAGACAGAAATCCATGAGCACAATCATTGCATCTTTCCTCAGGGCCAGTTTGTATTCATAATCATACAAGTTCACAAAACAACTCCAAAAGAACAACCACCTTTCTTGCCATGTAACAGCTAATCACAGCCACAGACCTTTTTCTCCAACAAGGTACTATGGGGAGAAAAATGTGGTGTTTAAATAGAATGCATAAGAAGTTTGAACATTTAAAAAAAATAAACATAAAACTCCAGCTTTAGTCTAGCTTATTTTAGTATTTCTTTGGTGAAATAACAATGTATAAGTACATTAAAATGGTTTAACTTCTATTAACCTTAGAAGGTGAGGTGAAATGAAGCGGCTTTTACATGCTTAATATGCTTCTTGTTTCTGCCTCGCACGGCTCAGGAGGCAGTTACTGTAGTACCCAGGCAGAGCACCGGGTCACTTCACATCTTTTCAGCAGATAGAGCTGGTCTGCTCTGTCCCCAGAGAAGCACCAGATCTGGAAAGATATAAACTTTGTCCCGGATTTACTTCATTTTAAGCTTAAATATATAATAGACTGTTCTCTAGTACTTACAATACCTTAGGGCCATAGTGAACTACATTCTCATGAGTAGGTAGTTCCCTCACGCCATGAGTTTCACACCGCTTTAACAGAGCAGCCGCACACTGTTTGTCTGTAGTGCATCTGTCAAGGGCTCACAGAGAAATGTTTTGCCTTTAGTGCTCTCTGACTAAATCACTAAATAAAATAAACCTTTTTTTTATTATTATTATTATTATTATTATTCACTATGTTTTCATACAACAATGTTACCATTTTGTTTTGAAATTTGGAGGGAACACTATGCAATCATAAGCGTGAGGACGCACAATTACTTAGGCAATCAGTTGGATGGGAGGTGTCTAGGAGACATTTTTGTCCCTTAAAATGCAATCAGTAAATTACTGAATAACCCACTGCTCTTACCATGAATTTTGTCACATCATATTAGTATCTAGAGGAATAGATGCTCCCACAAATGCAGAATTATGATGGAAGGAGCAGGCAAAAGCAGCAGCTGAGCTGTGAAGGAGAACGTAATTAAGAGAAACTTGACTGTCTAACCTTGCAATAATACAAACAATAATTGCTCCAAGGAAATGGCTTTCTGTAATCATATTTTCTCATTGTAAGATTACTGTACCATGAAAGTTTCCTTTTCAAGAAGCTGGGCATAGTCCACACGGGATTTGTTTTTGGTTTTGTTTTGTTTTTTGCTTTGACTGTGCAGGGTAGAATCTATATACTGTCTCTAAACCCTACAATAATCCATCTTCCCACACACTGACCCAAGCCACCATGGCAGAACCCCTTCTGATGTAGCTTTCCAGGGTCAAAATGTTTGCTGGGATAGAGGAGATGAGGTAAGGGATGAACAGTGGAGGATCAAATTCTTCCTTAGTTTGGTAGTGCATTAACGCATCTAAGGCTTTTCAAAACTGTAGTGTGACTGAGCGCTTGCATTCGCCTTTGAAAGAAATACTTTCAGCAGATGTTTGATGGGGCCTGTTCAGCAAAGGAAGAGTGTGCAAGGAGCTGAAACTAATACAAGGATTTCTAACTGACTGTGAGAGAGGGTATTTCCCTGGCAGAAATAATTATCTCAGTGACCAGGCATGACTTTATCATACTTTAAGTATTATCATACAGCCTCCAAATTACATTTTGCCTTAGTCGTAACTTTTGAATAATAAGGCAGGAGGGAAGACATCTGGAACACCTATGGTAGAAGCCATAGGCACAGCCTGATCATTAAGATCATAGCTAGGCCAGATGCTGTATTTGGCAACGCATATCAAAACAGCAATCTCTGTCATTTTACCTAAAGCAACAGAGGATAAAGAAGTCAATATTGTTCAATAACCAAGGGTGAGGTTGGCTATTAACAATGATGGAAAAATGCAAAATATTTATACCAAAGTCAGCCTTACCAGATTGGAGCATTTCTTCTCCTTGAGGATGTAAGAGGACTTGAAGACACTTCAGCTAAAGGAGGAAATATTTTTTTATTGAACCTTTTTGCTCTTGTGGTGTTTTGTTGTGGGCGGGTTTTTTTAATATAGCCAGAGCATAGCCAAGTCTCTCAGATGACACCATCTAGAAATTATGTTTGTATTTTATCAAAAATGAGGAAAAACAAATGCTATCTGAATAAAACATAATCTGTAGATAAGTATATATATATATATATATATACAGTCTCACTTTTTTCACAGTAATAACCTTTCATCTTTCTTGTGTCCTGGATTTTATTTTTTACAGAATGTCTTCTTTTCACCAAGATCACCAAAGCAATACTTTTAGCCTGTGAAGTTCCTTAGCCTTCATATTGCTAAAAAGACTTAAATGTTATTGGCCTGCTCTGAATGCAATCCTACTACTGTTGGAGGACTCTGCCTATTATTTGAACTTTCCTCAAGCTTCAGTTGAAAAGGTTCTTGTCTGTAAGTTTTATTACATTTCTCCCTGTAAGTTTTTATTACCTTGGAGTTGTTCTCTTCATTTTCACTGAGGTTCAGAAAACCTGAAAGGCAGATCTGAGAAAAAATATATTCCAAACTTAATAACTTTAAAATGTTTTTTGAGTTTCACATACCTCTACTCTTTTACATGATTAAACTCTTCAAAATTGGACCCCATGCAGTCATTTACAGTTGTACAGACCTCAGTCATGTTTCTACATCCATTTGTGTACATCAAAGTAGGCATGCCCAGATGAGTGACAAAGCTGATTTTGTGTATGTTTCATTCACCATACCAATTCTTTACTAAAAGTTCTTATAAGAGAAGCGCCCAGAGTATAATTTAGTAAGAGGTCCCGTGTGATACCAGTGAGCTAACATTTCTGACGTTCCTAAGTTCTCTTGCCAGAAAAGCTGATGAACATCTGTTCAAAGGAACAAAAACAATTTCAGAGAGATAATGTCACAGAATTCCCAAATTTAAGATATTCGGTTCCTTATCTTCTGTGTAAAGACATATATCACATCTGGTATGACTTGTCCTCTTCCATGAACATAGTTTATTTAAAGATTGTAAAACCTAGATGGATATTCAAGGGGTTTGATTTTTCCCTTTTCTTGAAATCTCTACAGCTCAAAAAGGAAATATGCACACCCAAAGCAAGCTTCATTTTATACTGAGAACACCAAAAGAGTAAATGAAACAGTAAACTCTTCTGCAATGGCACACAGAAATCTGTCTCCTCTTCAGAAGGCTCTTATCTCAATGTCATAGTTGTCCTACAACAAAAATGTTACATTCACACTGAAAAAGCATTATTTGCAAACGCAGATAGGCATAACCACATAGAGAGCAAACACATTCTAAGAGTAAGTATAAGATGATGTGCCTTAAGGAAGAAAGCTACACAATATGTAAAAAGAGAGGAAGCCTCTTTTCAAAACTTTAACAGTGACACATCAGTTGCCCTCCTGCTGGTGTATCTGCTCTTCAGTAAATAATGCATTTGGTCTTCTGTCAGCAATAGCAAGCTGAATTAAAAACTCGGTCTTTACTTTTACAGCTACAGAAGGAAACACTACCATTCCCCTCAGCAACATCCACAAGCATGTCTGGTTTCGTACACTGGTGCTCTACAGCAAACAAAAATTTCAGTAGCCTTAATTATGGTTAAAATAGGGCACTCAAATGATTCCTGAAATGCAGTAATTCCTTACATGTTTCACTCTCTATTCTACACCCATGTTTCTGTTGCTTGGCAAAGCTGTTTTGCAACTGTAATCAGACCAGAGACAAATTTCTTCCAAAAGTCTATACAAAATCACCTATACTGTAAAACTGTAACTGATGAAACTAAGGATGAAGTAAGCTTCTAGTAAGTGCTCTGCACACAGTACACATATTCCACAATGTGTGCATGTACTTAACATTAATGGGATCCTTATCCTTCCTATTGGAGCTTGTGAAGGAGGTGACAAACTACAGCATTATGGAAACACACTCTTGCTAGATTTTTCAGCTAATGACAAAAATATATGGAATCTATCTCCTAATTCGTATGACACTGGAAGTGTGAACGGTGTGCCTTCACATACTGTTAAGCACACATACTCCATTGAGTAGCACCGCCAGTATGCCAAGGGTAATGCAAATACAAAGATGAAGAATACGCCTGTTTTGGAGAACACATCTCAGCCACAGGCAAAGTACACTGGGAGAAAAAGGGAGACCATGTGTGATGCATGTGTCTTTCTGATAGTTTTCTTTTGTTTTAGGGAAATTACTTCTATTATGAACACAGTATTCATAGTTACAGTAAAACATATTTCTTCAGAGGGATTTGAGTTATAATGGATTTGGTTTATATGAGGTTTCTCTTTTGCATTTAGAATGATCCTCAAATTTAAATAGTTACACGCAACTATTCTCTCATTACTATATAGGTCATTCCTGCTCCCTGCATCTCTCCTTGTTATCACCTCCACAAGGCTAATGTATTCATACATTTTCATCTGCAGCTGTGGTATGTAGGGAAGTAATATTTAAATTAAGTCCTTACGTCATTTTTCCTTACAAAGACTTTTAACTGGAGTGAGCATAAGTCAAATCCCTCCAAGCTTTTCATGTTCAGACCTAAGGCCGGTTCACAACACTGAAGCCAATCTTTCAGATTAAAAATGGTGCTTGCACAAGCTAGATGTGACAACCCTGGAAATTTTTGGAAGATCAGCTTTTGATTTGATTACAAGCAACTTTCTCCCTCTAATTTTTCATGTCCCACTTCTCAAATATACTTCATTTTAATATTGCAATGAAGGAGCTGCTGGCAAATAGAGAATGTTGTAAATCATACAGCTATAATGGAAGGTAAAAGCCGCATTAAAATTCACTGTGCTTTTCTACAAGGATTTGTAGCAAAGATTTGAGTAATGTAAGTTCACATGTGTCTGAACTAAATTGGTCTCTGCTGTACACCCATCTATTACTGCATGGAAACAGAGTGGTGCTTAAATAATGCATAGGGATTCCACAACTGCTCAGGACAGATAATGGATACCAATGCAAATCAGTTCAGCCCACAAAAATGAAGCCAAGAACTGCATAATTTCAACTCATAATTTTGTCAGAAGAGCAGGACTAACCCCTGTTTTGAAGAAAAAAAAAAAAATAAAAACATGCAGTGGACCACGGTGAGTCCTCAATAATGCATCTAAAATCAAAGCACTTGACATAAGCAATATGAGTTATGTTAATACTAGGTCAAGGTCTCCTGAGAATAAATCTACTCCATTACTGTAATACATGTACAGTCCCTAAGAGGTCTTTTACCCAGACAACTGATTGAGCTTGACTTTGCATATTTAGGAACTTCAGCGTTATGGAAATGAAAGAAAATAGAAGACACATGGAGCAGTCTCATCAAGAAAGCTGTACTGCTGTAATGTCCTCGTGGTTTTGTGAACTTTGAGTAACCCATGATTGTTTCATACGTTTCTAACCTTTTTGTTCCCCTTCATTTTTCTTCTGCTCCATTTCATTCTTTTTGATTTCTCCTGCTAACAGTTATACAATAATCTGATAGGAGACAGTTCTGCATGACAGGAGCACAAATTGCACAGAAGTTAGACTCAGCCTTGGTGTAACATCATTCCACAGATTTCAGAAACCTTAAGAGAACAATATCATTTGCAGCTCAACAATGCCAAAACATGAAGATCAATAAACAAAGTATGGCTTCAAGTGCAAATAACTCAAAGTGAAAAAGTACAGCACAGAAGTGAAAGTCAGAGGCACTTTTGGAAGGCATATACAACTGCACCGTAGGATCTTGCATGGCCATCAGATCAGTAAGTACGCTAGCTGTCTCCAGCAAAGGAACAGTTCATACCGGGGAGGGAGGAAGATAACACCTCCTGTCTGCACTACTCGTCTAGCCAGCATTATGAATTGCCAGAGTGAGACATTTTGTGAGGCCTCGGTTTATGTGAGGTTCGATTTCCTTTATTTTATTCTGAATAATATGGCTGGTAATAGAAATCTGCCATTTTCCCAAATCCAGTACAAGTATTATACTGATGATCTCCAGTGGAAACAAACATATTCCAGATTCATATTATGCACTATGTGAAAAAGATAGTGCTTTATAAGATGATGTGTTTGTTACATATATATTCACAATTTCAAAATGTATCCTGAGCATACATTTCACAGACATAGTAAAATTATGTGCATTATACCTCTTCTATCCTCTCACTTCCTCTGCCTGAAGTCCAAGCTTTTGAAGACACTTTTTATGTTCAAATTCTAGACAGCTTCAAAGAGCCATCCTTAAAAAATGCCTCTCTGATATGGATTTTCTCCCTCCCTCACTATAGATGCATAATACTACATATATGTAAAGAGAAAAGTGAAGATAATACACATAGTTCACATACATCAATTAGTAAAGCTTCATGTCTACCTTACTATCTTCAGTTTCACCCATCAAAAGGTGATATTGCTACTATTACCCCCTTAAAACCACTGGTATATTGCTGTTAGTAAACTAACTTAAAAGAGCTAACAATAAATGCATGGTACTTAAAAACAGATATTTTTTTTCTTGAGTTTGTGGTTGCTAAGAAAAATGCTATTCGGGCTTTATACCTTTTTGCATTCTTTTTCTATCCAAAGATTACACACTTCCACTGACATACCTTGAGACATGTGAAAATATAGGGTGTTTTATGGCCTACAATGAATGTAGGGTGACAGCCCTGCAAAAAATCACCTCTCTTCCCTGCCCAAGGTCACAAATAAGGCTGAGAGACTCTTCACAGGGGTTTGTAAAAGCCTGCTAAACAATCCCTATTTGCCTCTGTCAGGCACATCTGCATTAAAGAAAAATGCAACGGTAATTATAGTCCCTACCATTCTGTAATTTCTATGCAAATTAGGCATAGGGCTTCAGGTTGCTAGCTGAAAAAGGCTTGAAATTCTCTTGCGTTTGTGAGTTCCCGTGGCAGGTGTCATCCTCACTAACCAGGGAGAAAGCAGTCTCTCCCCACTTCTGTGGGTTTTGCCCATACGCAGCAGGGCAAAGCTTGCTCCCTTTACCTCTCGCACGCTTTATTGTTTACAAAACTTTGTTTCTAGAAACTAGGGAAAAAAATTGCCACTGAGTATCAACATTTCCTACACATTTTGGGGGACACAAATTGAATCTTCACAGATTCTTATACACCTCTCCTTTCTTTAAGCTCTTAAACTTAAAAGTGGGAAAAGTAGGCTGGCGTTTCTAACGTCTGAACTACGTAAACAAGATGTTATTTCCACTTGGAAGAATAATAGTGCCTTTGTGTTAGAGAGAGGGGTATATAATAAAATGGACGGTGATTACGGTCAGGAGGAATGGACTATTAATGGTTTTTATGCTGGATGTAAATTTTAAGCAGACAGCCATATCTGGAGGCACTCTCTAGCGCTTCTATTCCAATCTGTTGAAAGTGCATCCATCATCCGATGAAATTGCTGTAACGCTGCATTCATGTTCTTACCATTTACCCCAAAGCAAAGCAGCCCTTAAATGTTGACAGTCTGAGGCGTTCAGAGGCCACAACTCCTCTCCTTCAGCACTGTCACCTGAGCGAAATGTCAGCATCTGCAACAAACATCCACAGAAAATTAACGGTGGCAGCAGCTGTTTCTAATGCTGCTGGTGGTCTCTAGAGGTTCGACCCATATTTCTCCATTCAAGAAAGGCAGTTGCATTCCTCGGCTTGCCCAGCGGGACAGCAGATGTATCGGATGGGGAATGCCCTGTCGTCACGCCGAGCACAAGCTGCAAACCCAAAGCACTCCGCTTGCTTCTGACAGAGAGAGTGACCCTTCGTCACGAGCACAGCGGGGCTCACCGCTCCACCTGCTCCCACCCGCTGAGGAAGCTCCACGCTCAGCACGTGCGTACGCGGCGACTCGCGCTTCGCGGTTATCGAAGGGAGTCCCCTTGTCTAGTAACAAGTTACTGAAAACGTCCTTTGATTTAGAGGTTTGCCAAACTTGGCAATGAAAACAACAAAGGAAAGAAGCAACGTGTCTGCTGTTTTGTCCAAATCAAGCTCTCCAGGGGGAAGGAGAGGAAATAGGAACTGGACAAAACTTTAAAAATGGAAAACTTCCTGAACAATTATTTTCTGGTAACATTTAAGGACACATCACTTCTTACAGTTAGGAATCCTACAAGTTGTTTTAATGAGAAAATTTTAAAATAAAAACATCATCTTTTGTTTTTTGTGAGGTACTCCTTCCAGCTGAAAGACAAAGAACATCCTGGTAAAGCGCCTGATTTCCAGTATCATTCTCTTATCTCAAAGGAAAAAAAATTTCTGCAAAACTCTGATTTCTGTTCTTTGGTGCAAACAAACAACAACATTTCTTCAGCATCTTTCCCCGAATGCACCTGAATATAGATTAAGCATACCTTGTGCTTTGTATCACCTGGGAAAAGCAACTCTATTATGTTTTAGGTTTAAAAGCTAAGGCGCAGAAGCCACAGGTTTTGGAGCTGAATGCCTACAGCATGGCATCTGAAGTACATACATGGCCCCGTCCTCAGAACGATTAGCAGGAGGCTCATACTGCATGTAAAAGGAATTCAGCACCTCTTATGACAGGCTCAAGTTTAGATACTTTGGCTATCTAGCATTAGACGATTAATCTAAATGCACTGGCAGAGGTAGCAAGTAAGCAGAGACTCTCAGGCTCATGCTCTGTAATTTCCTTATACAGTCTGACATGTCTTGAAGTATAATACATGCACTCACTAAGAAAACATTTTCAATATTTTAAGCATAAATAATAGGGATAACTTGATACACCATCATTTCTGTATCCTAACGTATAGAAACTTGTGGTATCATTTCAGAGCTAAAGCTGGAGCAGCAGGAAGAGGGCAGGAGAGCCTTCTCATGTCAGCTGGTACGCTCTGTTTCCTACAAGTTTAGTCGTATGCCACCCAAATTGTCTCTGCTATCACAATAATGCAGCTTGTCCCCATACTGCATAGGTCTCCATCCTATACAGTGACTTACTCCACGCAACAACATCTCCAGTTTGTTCTCAGGTCTCCAGAGTTTTGGGTGCAAAGCCAGCAAACTCCCTCCTTCAGAAACCAAGCTAAGTATAAATCTAATGTGATAACTGCTCAGTTAGAAAAATAAAATGCAAACCAACAAATGGGATATCCCAGACAGTACAATTCTTTTACCTTTCTCCAGTTTCCAGAGAGCTGCTTCTCCTGGGAGGATATCCACATCACACATAGCAAAGCAAAATAAACAAATATGCAGGAAATTTCACACTGCAATAGGCAGTCTGGACAGAGATAACCAGGGGAAGAAGAAGGAGGAAAAAAAAAATATTCAGTATATGGTCAGTGAAAAATTCACTAAGTGATAACCTGTCAGGGTCAGGGGGTGATATGCTATCCATGGTGTTCACACTTTATCTGACCTCTTAAAAAGAGGGAAATGGGCTGCAAGTAAAATCAGATGTTCATTTCCCCCTAAATGCAGGGGACATAGGAAGCTTCATAAAATTATCAGTTCTGATCTACCACAGAGAATATAAACCACAGAAGGTCTAAAAAATGAAGGTCAATCTTTCAGATCTCCCATTCTTCAGAAAACAATAGACCTTTCTTCACGTCAAAAAGCAAGCTTTTCTTGAATCATTATAGATTAACACAGCTTCAGAAAAAAATGGGGGAGGGTAGCCAGCAGTAAAAAGAAGTGTGTTGCTAGGAAAGGAAAAAGGTGAGATTTAATAATTATGTCATGTTCTTATTTTCTGTTCTAGGGGAAAAATGATATTTTGAGGAATAAACTGAATTATTAAAAAGAGCATATTGATTCAGCCTGCCAAAAAGACACTGCAATATTCATTTTTCATTAACAGCTTTTTTAATATACTGTGTGATGTATCCCAACAAAGGTGTTTATCAAATCAGTGCCAATGTGGGGGATTTTAATAAGGCAAACCTTTAGTATTTCAGATTACATCCATTTGTTATCTAGTACTCAGTCAATTTGAGTCTCAGTTCCCAAAACAATCTGCCTCCAGCTGTTATCCAAATTTGTCCTTGCAAAATGTTTTCATGAATCCTGAAAAATTGTGAAAAATAAGTGAAAAAATAGTGTTGTACCATAAGGATAGATATGATGAGGACAAGAGAAAAAGGCATATTTGTAGCACACATAAGGTAGGCTTTTCCTTAGCAAAGTCCTCATGCACATAATGGTATATTTAATTGTAAGCACATGCTCAAATTCCAGTGACTTCAGCAGGATTTTAAAAGCTGCTTACAGTTAATAGTTGCTGAAATATTTTTCAGAACACAACTTGTTTTAATCATATCCCCCAGTGATTTACCTGAATCAGGACTGTGGTGCTTCTGCATTTTTGTAAAGTAAATGTTAAAGTAAATACTCCTGGCTATGACTTTCCATTTTATTGAACTGAAGCCATGGCAGCCAAAATATCAAAATAGCCTCTTTTTTATGCCCATGAAACACAGATCATTCCAACAGTCATCTTCAAGTGCAGGATTAAGGGGTGTATGTTAATAATTCCAGTAGGGTAACGACTTTGTCTACCCATCCTTTGTCAAGACGACTTTCTCTGCTATGAAGGATTGCGTCTCTGCCTGTTTTTTACTTGCATGCATTTTAACATGAACTGAGTAAACTGAAACTTGGAACATTTCCTATACGGTCATTTCCTTTATTCCCATCACGAACTTCACCCATGTCTTGCAAGCCATGGGGCAGTACTCACTGTCGCAATAAAATTCCTAGGTTTTTAATGTTTTGGTGTTGTTTTGAACCAATTAGATGTGGGCATAAGAAGTTGAAGGGCTCTATGAAAACTTCTTCTTAGGCTAAGCTCAACAGAAAGTAGACCAATTTCAAAGATGGTACATAATTTCCTGTCCATTTTGAATGAATATTTTTTGACAGTACCTCTGTGGTTGCTGTCCTACCAAACTGAACCTTTCATAGCATATATTCCCCTTTAACTCTGATAAACAGCAGAGGACCTCCTATCTACATGATTTACTTAGGAAGCTGATTACTCTTTATTACAAGCAAATCTAGGCTCTCCTTTTAATTCATATTTGTTAAAGAGGGAACATAAAAAAAAATTAAAATTAAATTAAGGCTGACAACAATTTCCTCTATAATAGAATTTTACTAATTGCAAATACATGCTGATTGCAGCTGGATATCATCTCCTCTGTCCTCTATATCACACACTGACCCAGTGAGGTCATGTTTTTGCAGGTAGCAAAAGTGTTGGGTTTGCACTTTTGGAGGAAAGGTAAAGGGACAAAAACTGCATGTGAAAAGACAGCTCACAGCATGGATTTCTCTTGCTGGGAAGAATTCCCCTATCTCCACCGAAGGAAAGACCAATCTATGTAACCATTGAACAAGTGGAGCTCACTGACAACACTGGCAAGAGTAAAGGGTGATGGAAAAAGGCCATTGAACAAGAGTATAAAAACTGAAGAAAAAAAGAGTACTCAAAGTCAATTTTGAGGGTGACCATGCTGTGCAAATATGCTCCTTTTTTATTTATGTAGTGTTGTATCCTTATTTACATTATCATACTGCTTTTCCCCCTGGGGCTTCTTTGCCTTCCTTAGTGCACTCCATGGCTGATATTCACACAGTGAGTAGCTATTAACTACCTTGTTTAGTCCCGCTGGGTCGATGTGCCTCTCTCCAAGCATTGTGCTCAAGTCCTGCTCCTTATATAGAAGTATTCACCAGGAGTTTTCCAGGGGTAATCCCATAGATCATTATTTTTTGAGGTTTCACCTGCAAAGGTCTAACAGTTGTCTTGTTGGCATATATCAACTCCATCTCTTAGGGTTTTGTGGTCTGGATAGGCTTTGCAAGACCATTTTCAGACAAATTTCACAACCCTTCTCCAAATCACTATATCTCAGGGATTTCTTTTTGGATGGAAAGGCATTTCTCTATATCATTCTTCTCTGAAGTAGCTGAATACTTCAAAATATTTTCATAGCTTGCCTTGGACAGCCATTTATCTGGAAAGTTTCAGATCAAATAGCTAAAATCTCGCAGAATTATATCCCCCCCCCTTTTTTTTTTTGTGTCTGTTGTGTCATCTGAAATAAGTTAACACAGTGATGCTTTTCTTGCACATCTGCATTTTGTGGCCATGATGAAGGCACTAGAAAAAGCAAACGCTTTGTTCTTTCAAAGTAGTCCAATGTCCCTGGTGAAAAATAGAATACTGAAAAAGAAACGATGTCAGAAATCCTCTGGTGAAAGACTGGCCCTCTTAATTGCTGTGGCTAAACAGGCAATTCTGCCTTCAGTAAATTCACCGTAACACCTACAAAGCCTTTAGCAGTTATATATATGTAATTAAAACCAGATTTGTGAGCTGGTGCTTTAAATAGAACAATATATTCAGAGGACTGCTATTTAAACATTTAACATTTCTAAAAAAGAGATAAATACTTTTCCTTAAATACATATGTTCTTAACACTAATCCTGTGGATCAGATATTCTGAGCAATTAATGAGAAGGTAGGAGACAATTTTTTTGTCTCTATATCTACACACATCTCTATGGTAGTTAATTACCATCAAGCAGTTTACTGCTTTCCAGCAAAGGCTATAAATCTTTTCCTATTGAAATCAATGCCAAAGCTCTGCCTTGCTTGCAAATGGTCCATGCTTGGAACCAGTGAATATGTGTAATCAGGCAGTTATCAAAATNAAAAAAAAACCACAAACATTCTGGTTTTATAGTCCATGGTTAACTGGTTAATTAGCATTTGATTTTGAACAAATCTCAGTGACCGCTTCATCTGCATTCCTAACCAGATGAGTAGGGTATGATATATACAACCATTTTCCTCTATTTCCGTTGTTTTTATCAATTCTGAACTTCACAACATATGGTCACTTCCAGTTGTTGAACATGTGCCATTTCCTTCCATCTGAGAAAAGTTGATATTGCATTGTATTCCCAGGTTGCAATAAACCAATGACTTGGCATTCATGCTTTCAGAAATTTAAGTAACTTTCAGAAATTTTGTTTTGTGATAATGATTTCTTTGAATCTGAGCCCTGTTTAGTTGTAGAGAACACTCCAGAGTACATGGGTATGAAATTGATATTGTGACCCTTACAGGGCAAAAAATTCCCCTAGCAAAAGCCTCACAAAAGCAAATGATATCATCCTCTCAGGATAATTACCTGGTTGCGTGTGGTGACTGATTCGTACAGATTCCTTTTTCTTCTTCCTCAGGATATGTATATTAGAGCAATATTAACAACCTAAATATACTTTTTATCC
>VXBL01009547.1:16020-51641 GCA_013400195.1 Aramus guarauna
ATCATCTGAAATAAGTTAACACAGTGATGCTTTTCTTGCACATCTGCATTTTGTGGCCACGATGAAGGCACTAGAAAAAGCAAACACTTTGTTCTTTCAACGTAGTCCAATGTCCCTGGTGAAAAACAGAATACTGAAAAAGAAATGATGTCAGAAATCCTCTGGTGAAAGACTGGCCCTCTTAATTGCTGTGGCTAAACAGGCAATTCTGCCTTCAGTAAATTCACCGTAACACCTACAAAGCCTTTAGCAGTTATATATATGTAATTAAAACCAGATTTGTGAGCTGGTGCTTTAAATAGAACAATATATTCAGAGGACTGCTATTTAAACATTTAACATTTCTAAAAAAGAGATAAATACTTTTCCTTAAATACATATGTTCTTAACACTAATCCTGTGGATCAGATATTCTGAGCAATTAATGAGAAGGTAGGAGACAATTTTTTTGTCTCTATATCTACACACATCTCTATGGTAGTTAATTACCATCAAGCAGTTTACTGCTTTCCAGCAAAGGCTATAAATCTTTTCCTATTGAAATCAATGCCAAAGCTCTGCCTTGCTTGCAAATGGTCCATGCTTGGAACCAGTGAATATGTGTAATCAGGCAGTTATCAAAATTCAGGTTTTTTAGATGTCTGTGGAGTAACTACAGGTTCCTTCACACTTAACTGAACTAGGACAGCATTTTAATAGTCTGAATATGAGCATGAATATCCTGACTGTGTGTGTATGGGAAACAAGGTACTTATTTGTGTTAGTAGAAACATCAAAAGATTCTTATTAAATAGGATTCAATGTCTTGCTGTTTCATGGACCTCTGAATAGCCAGAGTGCATGCATAAAAATAATGTATTTACATACAGGCAGGAAAATCAGTCCTTTAGTGTCTTGTCATTTAATTAATGGCAATGTCAGCTAGTTCCTTCCTAAAGAAATAAAATAGCAATAATAATTGAAAAAAGAAACTAGATTTAGTTGGAGGTAGCTGGAGCAAGAAAAGTCAGTGGTAAAAAGAAAATATATAAAGTATGAGGATTACTCAAATAAAAAGAACAGACTTTCTGACCTCTGTAAATATTAAGTAGAGACTTTGGATNTGTTTTGTGATAATGATTTCTTTGAATCTGAGCCCTGTTTAGTTGTAGAGAACACTCCAGAGTACATGGGTATGAAATTGATATTGTGACCCTTACAGGGCAAAAAATTCCCCTAGCAAAAGCCTCACAAAAGCAAATGATATCATCCTCTCAGGATAATTACCTGGTTGTGTGTGGTGACTGATTCGTACAGATTCCTTTTTCTTCTTCCTCAGGACATGTATATCAGAGCAATATTAACAACCTAAATATACTTTTTATCCTACTGCAGTCCTTTTCAATTCCTTAATTTCCATAGAGTCCCCATTCAAGTAGTTTTAGAGTCAGTATTTAGACAACAGATTTTTGCTTCTGAAATTGATGTGTGCAATTTTTATTTCTAGAGTATAAATAATACTATGTGGAGTTGGTGTGTTTCTAAAATCTCACAATCTGCAGCACTATCAGATGGTCAGGAGCTCATAACGCATGCTTATCAGCATTAAAAAGATAAATTATTGGGCTAATTTCTTAAATATCAGACAAATAGTACCAACAAATTAAATATATGACCAGCTATTTGTTCAACAACCAGCAGGCTGAGGAAGGTCCCTAACATAACAAGAAATCGGTATAGGCCAGGAAATTTCAAGACGGCTAGAGCGAAGCAGCACGGGCATTGCGAGGCACTGGCAGAGTGCAAGATGAAGAAGGATATATGCTGCAAGCGAACCAAGGTGCTTCCCTCACGTCTGGGGCAGCCACCACATCGCACGGCCGAGTGTTCCTGCAGGTTCTGCTTTTGTGCAGCACGTGAGGAAGAAGCAGAGGAAGAAGCACGGGCTGTCTTGCCTCTGCTTTGTGCAGCCTTAGGGAATGCCGACAGCAGGGGCTGTATTTAGAGCACAGATGGTTTTCCCACACATGGCCCTTGCTCCGCTCATTTTGCACAGACAAATCGAGCTCAGACTCAACAAAAAGATTTGTTCCCTGTTGCCAATGCAAGCTCCCTCTCTCTCCAAGTCCTGTGCTCTCCTCATCTGAGACAAAGACAAATCATTTCGCAGTTACTTTTGAAGGTACAGATGAGGCTGCAGAGCAAAATGCTTTTTCAAGCAGCCTGCTCCAAGAACACCACATTTCAGAGGGAATCCGCACCAGTTCGGGCAGAGGGCTGAAGCCCCTTTCAGCTGGGAAAGGAACTGCACTTTGCCACAGCAGATGAGTTTCTCTTTGGGGTGCTCGTAGCAAGGAGCACTGCCTGGTCTTCCACAGACACAGCTGCTCGAGTTTCCCTCACGCCTCAAAAGACAGGTATTCCTCTACCAGCTGCAGGACACGAAACACAGCGTGCAAAAAGGTCACACAGCTTTCACCCCCCTGGGAACCACCAAAGGACTACACAGAGAGTAAAAGACTGAGAATCCTTCTGATGTCTACATTATTGCAGAAACACTTTACTCTGTCCCAGATATCAAGTACAAAGGAAGAGGAAAAAATGGCCATAGGTTGACCACAGGCCACCAGAGGCTGAACTTTTACTACACATCAGGGATGCTGTGCTTAAGATCAGCAATAGAGGGCTCTTCTTCACCTACCCTGTCAGCTACCTGCTGGCTGTGTCCTCCCCCACACCTGGCACAGGAACTTTTCAGGTGACCACAAGACCTCTCTTTCTGTGCTTTGCAGCACTGGCACATTACCTGAATCTTTCACTGAGGCCAAACTAGCAGCGCGTCAATCTAAGCATCACACACAGAGCAGAAGAACTTGGTACAGATGTCAGCAAAATGGAAGCAGACATGGACTGACCTCAGAGTAAATAGAGCAAACATTTGTTAAAAGGAGATGGGCTCGTGAACGGCTTATGAGGGGAGGATGACAGGGTTAGTAACCTTGCTCTGAATCAGCCAGACCTGGGTACAATCAGACAGACATGCATAGTACCAGTGTTGAAGCAGCAGAGAACAGCACATCTCTTAGCTGTAATTTGAGGGAAGCTGAGGATGAGCAGACACAGCACACGCCTTTTCAGCCTCCTTTGCCCTCACCACCTGTTCAAGCCTTGGCATGCCACAGCAGGAGTTGGACCAAACCTCAGGCATTCTTGCCTGAACATTTCTCCAGCCTACTTCCACCATTTGCACATACTTCCTCTCTTCATTCACCTTCCATTTCTTCACACTTCTTGGCCTGTCTGAATTCAGGTTCTTACCTGGTCCATCTGTCCAACATGTTATAGTTGATTTACCCCAAGACTGCCAGCACAGGATGACAGCCAGATCCCCAAAGCTTTAAGCAGAAATATTACAAGCCACAATGGGAGTGCAACATTGAGAGCTGAGCAGAAATAGTTTTAGGGCATAACAAAGAGACCAAAGAACAAGTACCCAAAGAGTGGGAAACAGCCTGTAAGTGATAAAAGTACAAAGCGGATAAAAACAATAGCAACAGCTCCTCCAAGAATGAGGCTGAAAGAAAAAAAGATAGGTAATTTTTCCCTCAGTCGAGGACACCATGCTGATCAGCACTACTATATACATGCCAGCAGTCCTTAACTCACCTTTGGGAGGATAAAGAGAACTGGTTTTTTTGATTTTCCACTCATCACATTTTGCCACTCTAGACTCAGCAATCGTGTACAGAAGTAACACCTTTTACTTTATAACGAGGTTAAGCCAGTCAGAATTTTGAGGAGTGTATGCTTATTTGTGCTTTCTGCTTCAACCTTTAGACACAGCACAGTAGTGGAGACTGCAGCACTAAAGAGTAAACTTGGATGCAACACTGTCACTTGCCTACTCTGTAACCTCACATTAATGTTTCCCCCAAATCCCATCACTGTTTAACCTCTCCTGATTAATATGCTGATGTCATCTAAATTCTGATTGCTAACGTGTCTGCCTCTCTATTCCCATTCTCCACTAGCACAAAGACTCAAACTAGCACAAACTCACCTGTGATCCTCAGGTCTGCTTGATGAACTTGGTTCCTGAGCACTTCATGGTCCAACCCTGCTGGAATGAAGGGCATCGCCGCAAGCATGGGCTGGCGTTAGATGATTGGCATGGGGACATGAATGACCACAGGACCTAGATGATGAAGTTATCGGAGGCAAGGGGAGAAGAGAAGGTGAGACTCCTGTGCATGTGTAAGATGGGCGCTTTGTACAGGAAGGCAATTCTAGTACATCAGTGCAGTTGACAATGCTTTGAGATGTGAAGTAGGTGCCAGAGCTGAGAGTGGAGGGACTGGCTCAACTTAAGGAATGAGATGTTAGCTGCTTAATTCCTGCATGGAACATGAATCCTACCCTAACAGTGCTAGAAAAGTACCGTATGTTTTATTTTAGTGTATTTCTCTAGTTGTCATCTAGCTTAACTTCCCAAGCCAATGCCATCTTAGCGTACAGCGCTGCTCCACTTGGGAATACATTAATGTTTCCTGTTTGACCAAAGCTGCAGTTGGCAATGAACTACACATGAAATGATGGGGAACAAAGAATTAAAAACCTTGAAATAGTGCACTTTGAGACATGTATAATCATGATATGGAAGAAAATTTAATTTTTAAAAATATATCTTTTTCCCATAACAATATTCAAACTAGTCTCACTGTTATGCCTAGAGACTACTATATGCTTACCGTATAGATTTATAACAGTGCAACTAATACCATATTTTCATTTGTCACATGGCAACACTAATTTTTATACGCAGTGTTATTGCACAAAATTGTAGTGGCTATACAGATTCCATTTATGAATTAAATATAATTTGCCTTATGTTTTCTACATTAAGCTGCATTTCACTTTGTTCTTTAATGAACTTAATTATTCATTCAAAGTAGTAAATAACTCAGGTTTAAAAAACCCTCTACAATAATAAGATATCACAATAGGTAATAGGTTCTATTGCCAAACATCTTACATTTTTAAAACCCATTGATAAGCTAAAAGTTTACAATATTTTTGAAATTTAATCTTGCAAACTGACATCCATCAAGGTGCTTTTTTCCCGCCTTCATCTGTGTTTTTCCCCTTCTGTTAAAGTTAAAACAAAAAGATAAAGCAGAGTCTAATCTGACAACAGAAAGAGCTGTTTAACCAAATTTATGTTCCTGATTTTTTTCATATGTAAATATATGTATATATTTATGTATACACACTCACACAGAGGTATGAGTGTTTGTATATCCAAAGGCAATTTCACATGTAATGAATGCCAGGTAGGCTATTTATCCATCATTTCATTTTCTATATTTAAATCAGAACCACATATAACAAACAAATCTGAATTTAGTTACTGATTTAGCTCCATCTTTGTTCCCTCTCTCGTGTTTCTCTAAATGAAGCCTTCATAGACATTTCTGGTCTGAAGCAGAGTCGTGGTTTAATCCCAGCCAGGAACTGAGCACCAGGCAGCCACTCACTCATCCCTCCCTCTCAAGGGGATGGGGAGGAGAATGAAAAAAGAACTCGTGGGTTGAGATAAATAGAGTTTAATAGGATAACAAAGGAAGATAATAATAATAATAACAGTAATAATAACAACAACAAGAAAAAGTTGTGCACAAATGCAATGGCTCACCACATGCAGAAGACAAATAAAAACAACCCGATGCCCAGTCTTTCCAAGCAGCAATTCCACCTCCCGCCTAGCTTCCCCAGTTATATCTGGGGCATGATGCTACATGGCAGGGAATGTCCCTTTGGCCAGTCTGGGCCAGCTGTCCTGCTGTGCTCTCCCAGCTTCTGGTGCACCTGGCAGGGCGTGAGAAGCTGAAAAGTCCTTGACAGTGTGAGCACTACAACTACCCAGCAACAACTAAAAACATCAGTGGGTTATCCATGTTATTCTCGTACTAAATTGAAAACACAGCACTATAGCAGCTACTAGAAAAAAAAAATAAATTAACTCTATCTCAGCCAAAACTAGCAGAAAGGATGGCAGAGGAGGAAGGAGGATATCTGGTCTTGTCCCACTCTCAAAGAGGAGTTGAACACAGAAGAAGCTGGAATTATTATTAACAGAAGAAACTCTTCACTGTCCCCTTCTTTGTACCGCTAGACCACAGCATGAACTGGTTTTAAAGAGGCTAAAACTGGACTCAGCCATTGGGTTATTACAGCCCTGATTACACAACACAATAAATCAACAGACCAAATGGAATTTAGGTCATCCACAAAGCCTTCCAGTCAGGATATATGACCTGTAGCTCCATAAAGACTCAGAGCAATTTCCACAAAATGACATATTTAATCTTCACAAGAGAAACTAAACATAGAAGAGAAAATAGGTTTAACACAACAAATGGTTTATATGTATTTAATTTACCTAATTTAGTGGGTTTTGTAAGCTAAACTGATCCCGGTGCTTAAAGAACCATGGCATAGAGTCTCTTTATCAGCCTGTTCTCTCAAATCATACCCTGACACACCTTTATTTCAATTCTTCTGGGAGAGACTTTCCCCTTAAAATATCTTTGTCCCAGATTTGCAGTCAGAATTATTTTTTCTTTTCACCTCCCAAGACCCTAAGTCAAACCAGTTTACTGCTCCCAGTACAACAGATATAAAATTTCAAAGGCATCAAGTCCTACAGCAGCAGGTGCAACCTGAAAAGATGCTGAAAATCGAAGGGTTTAAGAAAACAAGGGGTAAAATTACAGTAACAGCAGGTATTTCTGTGGGTTCTGCAAAATGAGGATTTTTTTAAAAGTGTGTAACTAAGTTGATTAGTTTATTGAGTCTCAATGTTGTTTAACATTTATGAAGTCAGCTGTTATAAAGATAAAATCAAATTTTAGCAACAGAGTGACTACTGCTCTCTGCTTTAGAGCCAAAATCTGTGCTTCCACCTGCCTGGCAGTCCTCGGCACCATGTCTCCTCACATCCATCCATGCATATATGTCTAGTAGTTATGAATGGTATTGCCTTACCTGTAGGGACCTGATTTAGATTTTTTTTTTTTTTTTTTTAAACAAAGCATTGGTCTGTTGTATGAACACGTCAGCAGAAATGAGTTCTGCCATTGCATGCCTGGCAGCGGTTTCCCCAGCGGGTGCCACGCCAGCAGTGGGGACGGGCAGTGATGCTCTGCTGGGACGCAACGTGACGTCACCCAACAGACAAATTGCGCTGTGAGAGCAGGTATAATGGGACTGAAATGAATTTCTGTGACTTGAGAAAAGTAGATGTTCAATACTTCAATTACCTTAACTTCTGCTACAGATTCTTTTGGGAGGTGGGGTAGTTAGGGGGTGTGTGGTGTGTGTCGTCTTAGAGATTTGCTTTCCAAAGCAGCAAAGTCTTCGTATTAGTCACAGCACACTCATAAAGATAACTCCCCTAGCAGGTATTTTCACAAAACAATCTCATTATAAGCAGAAAGAGAGTGTAACCAGAATAGTCATTTCCATCATTTCAATGCCCTAAACCAATTTCAGACTCCTTCTACTTTTCTGTAAACACCACTTCATTGTATTGACCTTTTCTGCAGATTACATTTATTCTAGTACAGAGGAGCCAAACAAAGTTTTCCACATCATTTGTGTTCTTTGAGTTAGATAACATAACTATCCTTTTGGCATACAAATCGAGATTTTATATCCTCAGAATTTCCTACTTCATCCTAGAGCTACCTGAAGCCAGTAGGCCCTTATTAAATAGGACTTATTAAAAGCTGTGGGGTTTATTTATTTATTTATGTATTTAATGCCAAAGATCTGCATGAGCCTTGACACTGCTAAGCATGTCAGTATTTCTCTAAAATACTCTAAAATTACAGGGTGAGGTCCTGCACAATAGATGGCTTAAGGAAGAGAGGTTACGATTGCTTCTGTACCCTATGCAGGTCAGCAGCTATTCTTCACCAAAGAATCAAGAGAGGCCTTGAACCTACCTGCAGAATAAATGTCATAACCATTACGTACTCTATTTTGGATTGATCTGTCCCTGTTATTGCAGGCTTCCATCTTATCTTTCTATATCTTGCATATAGAAATTGTTTTGCCAGCCACTGAAATAGGGCCATTATTTCTCTGTATGCCAAGAGAAAATTGAAACAGATGGAAAAACAAGTTTAGTAACTCCTTGATACAAATCTCTTCCCCCTCTGCCCCCCACCCTTCTACAGTTCACTGAATTGTGAAGCCCCTTCTTTTTGCAAACAATTTCTGCAGTTCAGCAAAGTAAGCATTATGAAGTATTTTTCTTGGTGAGCCTTCTGTTGTAAATATTCAGCCATGAGCGGGGCACGTACACACTGGCAGACACATAAAGACGTGTGAACATTTCTGGGTTTCCCCCGCTGTATACACGAGACCTTTTCTCCTCGGATAACAAAACAACCTGCCATAAGTCTGGGCTGATACTCTTGCACACGAGAGGCTGGAAGTCAGATCTATAACTTATATTTTCAGAATTTCTATAAGTATTACTTCCCCATTGACCTCATGTCATTTCAAAACTTGCTTTCAGATCTCATATCTTATTGATAAAATAAGTCTGAGGCACACAAGCTTCTGAGTTCTTTTTCTGACTTTTATTAATTGGATAAATGTTTACATTTTCTTTTTCAGTGGTGTTTTTCTTCAAATTGCATTTTCAATCTTTGGGCTTATTTGTTCAAAATAAGTCCAAAACTATATAGATTTGAATTTTTTCTGCCATTCTACTTACCTAAAAAATTTCTACCCCTTCTAAAATAACAACCAAAGGCTAGTAGCATCTGTTAACTTTTGCAAGCAACTTTGTTTTAGCATATTCCTATTTGACAGCTCACTATTGTACCCCTGAACAATAAGGGAGCTTATTTCACAAATCACTACAAAATAACTACCTTTCAGATAGTTATCGCCTACGTAAAATTATCAAAGACCTGTCTTGGATTCTTTGCCAGTCCTAAAATCATAAGAGGTCACGTTGGACCTGAGTTCTGTCATGACAGCAAGCACTGCAAAAGGCCATTGCATCAAATGAAAGACATGTAGAGCCACTGAACTAGGATTTACTTAATGGAACTGTAATAATCCAGGAAAAATACAGGTTCAAAACAGTTACACACAAAGACAGGTTTGTAACAAAACTGTATGTTTTGTCTTTGATCATTGACAACAGTCGAATATTGATTAACAAAAGCCCAGCAGAAATAATCAGCCTCTAACCTCACAAACCATCGCATATAAATTATAACGTGCTTTTGTTATATTTTAGCATGAACTTACAGCTATTTCCAAACATAGAGAGCCAAAGTTACTCCTAATTCAATTGCACTAAGTTCTGCAGGACTGGACGGAGAATGAGCTAAATTAATTGAAATCAAAAGGACAACTAATTCAGTTGTTGTTGACTAAATATATTTCTTACCATTAACCTAACCTGGGACTTCCAACAGGTGTCATAGCTTTCAGTAGGTATTTTCTTCTTCCTTTTGTGTGGAAACATAATGGCACAGAAGGACGTTGCCCCACTAGTAGGTGCAGGTAGTTCAGTTTGGGGAATCCAGAAAACAAATTTCATGTAGCCTTTTTTCACAACTCTAGGATAAAGTAGTTTTATATCAAATTTGATCTATTGAAATTCATTAGCTTTAAAATCTATCTGAAAAACAAGAATTTACAATATCTTCCAAGACAGTGCTTCACAAAAGTTTAGTAGTTTCATGTTATCACAAAAAAAAAAAAAAAAAAAAAAAAAAAGGAGGGTTTCTAAAACCTGAGTGTGATTTAACAAATTTAACCATCAAGAGCCTTTTTCTTGATGGAATCTTGTAAACAAAGACTTGCCAACATGGGGTCACTGAGGAAAATTAATCCAAATTATCTAAAGGTGTTCTTTCATAGTGTTTTTTACATACCATGTTAAAGACTAATTCAGATTTAAAGTGGCCTTAATTAAATTTAGCTTTATTATTTCCAAAGTAAATTCAAGTGACTAGCATTGCAGCCATTTCTATTCTGACTTGGAGCATCTATACAGGCATTCAACATTGCCTAACTAATCCACTTAGAAAACTAATTACACTTAATTTTCCTGGATGTTCTCACGTAAATAAGCTCACAGATATGTACTGAGTAAATCCCACCTCATATAAAACATCAGAGTGGATATACAAGAGTGGAAATGCCTACACCATGTTCTATCACAGGCAAGAAATCAGGCGTTGATGGTTGCAGTCAGCGTCACTTCAGAGATGAGCAAGAGGTAGTTTTTAAAAGCCCATTCTGGGGAGCCAGACCAAACTGTCTCCATTTCAGACCTTCCTCCTCATACCCTTCTGTCAGAAAAACAGTAGGAAATTTTGAATCAGAGATATGCCTCTAACCAATTCACTAGTGAAGAGGAATTTGATATATGACTGGAGACTACGAGGAAAGTAAATAACAAAATTGGATAGGTTCAGGAAACATAGAAAGCATGAACTGACATTAAGATAGATTGGGTTCCTAGGAAAATGGATAAGAAACTTCTTTACCAAAAAGGTGATCAGTGTATGGACTAGATTTTCTAAGGCACATAACAGAAACTCAGTTTCAAATAAAAACTAGAGAGATGGGAGGGCAAGCACACAGCGTGAGGGATGAGATTTAGAGCCCTGCAAGTACCCTGCAAGGCTTTGATAGATTGATGCTGCTAAAAGTCACTCATTCCTTTAAGAAAGAGAGAGAGAGACAGACTGACTGAGGATAGTGAGCTATGCAGAAAGAAAGCGTACACAGGGTGAGTTTGAGGGAAAAAGGTGATTCACCACTAGCAGAAGTGCGGGCTGCGATAATGGACCAGGGTGAAGAGAAAACAACTGAGAATTTAGGATTGAGGCTTAGAGATGAGCTGTCTCATGACAATTTGAAGACAGTCTTGCAGTAACAGTATATTGATTTTCTGCATTCAGAGTGAAGTATCCTGCTTGTGGGAAAGAAATACAATCATTGCAGTAGAGCAGTTGTCATACACTGTAAGATCAAATGGAGTACACAGAAACTTTGGAGTAAAACAGAGAGTAGAAAGGAATCTCTTGCAGCCTCAATACTGCTTTTCTTTCAGAGGCTTGTTTGCTTGTTTGTTTTGGTCAAAGTTTGAAATATCAATCCTAAATTCACATTTTATATTTCTTTATCCTCAGTGGGATTCCTACATGTAAGTTTGAGTACTGTAAACATAACTTATTACCAAAATCAGCCAGACAGTTACAAATTACAGTAGCTCTAATTCTGAAGAATAAACAACTATCTTGAAAAATGAAAACAAATGTACTGGGTTCCCCCCCTCCCCCTGCCAATATCAGACTGAAAATATAATTAATGTGACTGGATGGGGCAACAAAAGGTATTATCTTGAGAGAGAGAGATTTAAACATTTATATACCAAATTCTTTAAGGTATTACAATGTTCCACAGGAAAATGTTTCTACCCTTCCTAGTGACTGTATGTCTATAGTGAGATGTGTGCAATATTACTAAATTATCTCCATTATGGAAAGGGCACATTTGGAGCGGGTGCAGACCAAGAGCTATCTGCAACCAAAGCAGCAGAACGCGTGTTGGTGGCCTTTTCAAAAGTGATGAGACCCCTGAGACAGGGGTCCCTGAAAAGCACAAATCACGCAGTTGGAACAGGTTTCAGAGTAAACGGCACTACATTATCACAAGTCGTGGGCTTTAAAACTGACAGCAAATTAATCTGCTATTAAAAGAGAAAAGGCAGATGGCAAATGTGAGCACCAGCATCTATGCTATGCATCCACTGAAGAAATGGCAAATGAAAGAAACATTTCATCCAATAAAGAACTAGAATGAAGAAATGAAAGTTATCCAAAGCATAACAGGGCAGTTGTCCATAATTATTATAAGGATGAAGACAGAAAGTCAAAACCAGAATGAGAGATTTTTTTCACACTAGAACTAATGAAAATGGAATAAGAACAATTAGTTCCATCACTCAGAAAAGAAGGTAATTGTGAGCACGACATTTCACCAAAGAAAGCTCAGAACTTGTGTTATTACCAAACATAGTAGGTAATGGCTACATTATGTTACGTTACCAAACGTACTACGTGTATGTAACAGAAGGATTCAAAACAGAAGAGATACAAAAGGGAAATCAGAAGCCCAACTATCTGTTTACCAGATCTGTCTTGTAAGAGTAAAGCTAAGAAGTTTGCATAGTAAAAAAATGAACCAAAATGAGTTGAATCTTTTAGCAAACATAACCTCTTTTAGCAAAATAGAACATTAAAGGTCTTTAACAAGTTTTGGTGACCCCCGCTTGTGTTGGCACATTAAGGATTTCAGATTAGAGTATTACAGCAATGCTATTTGAAGAAAGATTAAGCAAAAATTTCACAGTATGCTAAAACGTACAGCAAAGTATCTGGAAAACAAAAAGTGTTATCCAAAAGCCCTTAGTGCAATACAACTACATATATTAAAAAAAAAAAAAAAAAAAGCCAAAAAAAGCCAAAAAACCTCCCCCACAAACCAAAAAACCACAAAAAACCAACAAACTAAATTGCTTTATAGACTGCTTCCCCTGCAATACAGTTTTGTCAGTTGCGTAACTTGCTTGCATGGTGACACTTTAAGACTTTAATGACTGAATTTCCTTTTGTCCCAGACTACAATCATTAAATTCAATCACGCCTTTACCTTTCTATCATCCAAAAGGAAATAACATGGATTTCTAGCATTGAGACGCTTCATGTGAACATCTTTTTGCACATTAAAGCTCTACACTGTTAGCTTGTGAGGAAACTAAATGCTAGATTCAGGACTACTCTTCAAGTAACAGGCTAAGGATCTCATTACACCAGAAACAGGAACACAGGGTTTTCTCCCATTAAGGTTATTAAAAGTTATGAGTGTGAAATAGAAATTTGGATCTAGGCTGCATTTATTCACATATCACCAACTAATTCAGAATGTCCTGGGCTCAATTAAAGACCAAATACATTCCATAAGTAATAGCATTGACTAATGTACAACCACCAGGATGTAAATTGTATAAGGACCAGAACAATGTTGGATTTCTGTGGCTCCATCCACACAGTCGTATAAAGCCAGTCCCAGGCCAAAATAAGTGCCTGAGTCAATTGCTGCCATGTTGATGTGCCCTCAGGACTGACTAGTCTCTGCAGAGGAAAAATCTCAGGCGTATTCAGCACTTAGAGTAACCTCCAGTGCACATCTATTAGTAGCACAGATGGTGTGACATGCAAGACAGCCTCCAACTCTCCTTGTCCACCCTTGGTGTGACCACCTTTCTGGAAGGTGGAATATCACCCGTCCTACAGATCAGTGCGGGCTGCTTACCACAGACAATACTGGCACCAGAGAGCAGTTGCACCCTTATCAAGCAGAAAAAGAGTGTAATATTCCCCTGGGGTTATTCCACCAGATTATATTATGATAAACCTTTAGGAGTGGCTAAATTAAACCTGGCAAACCTGAACACAAGAAGGGCCATCATAAATCTTTGTCGACTTTCCCTCTTGGTTTGGGGAGACAGCCTGGTAAGATGATGGTCGCCCGACTGCTCAGAAGTGCATCACTTGTGTTCGCACTCCTGTGGGGCCACTGCTCACACCTTGCCCCTGCCGTGCAGATGGTACAACATGCAGTGACTGTGACTCCGTCTCTGGAAAGGGTTTATTTCCATCAGCTTCAGAATAGTCCAGGATATAGTACAGAGTCCACTTTCTCCCATCGCAAGTTTTAAAAGAGGCAGGAGAATTATGAAAGGAGTGATGGACATGGCAACAAATGTCTCTTTCTTTCATCGTCCTGCATTTTTCTGGGGATTAGATGGAACTGGTGAATGATGCTTTGATGACTCTCTTGAAAATAATGTAAAGGACACCTAGAGCAAGAGGATAGATGTTTTTATGAATGATGATAAACACGTAATAAACAATACATGGTCACCAGAGACTCATTTTTTCCTTTCTCTGCTAATTGCTGCTTAAGGAAATAAACTTTCAAAATCTTATTTCTCGGTCATTTAAATGTCAAGGAAAATTATGCAGAAAATAAAAGCCGCAGGCACTGTAATATCTAGACAAATTACTGGGGTTTTGGAGGTTGCAGAAATTCCATTCAGGAAAAATCCCTTCTGGTGAAGCAGTCTCTTAAGTCCATCACAAGCGCATGGATCATGACTAACCATACTTCCAACAGTTTCTCAGGAAATCTCCAGAAGTCCACTGAAGGTAAAAGCCAAAAGCAAGTGTTTGGAACAGATCCACATCCCTCCCTCTACTCATTCATTGTCTGTAGGACTGTTAAAACTATTTTTAGCAGCCAGCAAGTCACATGGAATTTGTTTTGCTTTTTTGAGAGAATAAACAGCAGGAATGAAAGCTTGGTGCACCCACAGATCGATGTCTGGGTTCATTCCCAGGCAAGGAATTTATAACAGTATATCTCTGCTTCCTCCTCTGTGTTATGCTTGAGTTACCTGGATCTCACTGGAGACAGAATCAGTCTTATTTTGTTTTTAACTCTTTGCTTAAGTACAAAAAAAAGGTAGAAAGTATTAGTCAGAGGCTTTATATATTTCTGGCCATTGACAAAAAGTGTGTGTCAGAAACAAGACAAGATGAAGTCTAGCTGAAAAGAGAATCAAGTACTTATTACTATTTTTTTGCCTACTTTGCATTTTAAGGTTGCATTTGTTATCTTCATTATTGCACTGCTCCCTTTATTTTCTCAAGCACCATAGGAATGATTGTGACTCGCACTGGTTTGCAATGCTGAAATAAAATCTCATCCAATATAATGTGATGAAAAAACATTGCTTACAACTAAGTTATATCAGCTTATTTCAACTAGGAATCTAGATTTGTAACTTGAATGAACAGTTGTTCATTTACAGCTTTTTAAGTTAAATGAAACAAAACTGGGCCTATATGAACACTTTTTCTTGCTTGTTTTTCTCACTTGGTGGAACAACATAGTTCTTTGAGGGCTAGAGAGATTTAAGTATCTGAAGTGATGGGCACAAAGCCTAAGCCTGATGTTTATATGCCCAAAACAGCCACTCTTTGGCTGCTTAATCCTGGACTTACTTATGTGCCTGCCAGTAAACACAGTCATACAACAAATACTAAACAACTTAATGCCTGCCTCTTTCCTCACAGAAAAAAATTCAGGCAAGGCATTTTCCTGGTCTCTATCTCCTTCAAGGCATAGTCCAGTATTATAGGAAAAGGGATTCTGGTCTACAAAGTGATTGAGCATGAAAGCACTTCTCAGGAAACCAACTCAAGAGGGCTGAGGCATTTCCCTTTTTTGAGACTATCATATTATGTACAAGCAATTATTTGCATGGTCAGAGCTAAGCAAGTGACTCAGCCTCATGACTAGTATTCCCATGCACGAAAAATGTCATTGGCTCCAGTTCCATTAAATGTCTCCTATGCAAAATAAACAGCTTTAAAGAGCTATATACACCCCTTCACCGCACTTAGTGGTGGGTTGCAACCAGCTCCCAATCTCTGCTCGGTTCAAATCTCTTAATGGCTTTTATATATCCGTGTTTAGTAGCCCAACTCAGCTGTTACACAGAGATCTTAAGTCTTTATTTTAGGAATCTGGACTCTGCATGCCTCAAGTTAAACATTACGAAGCAAAGCCTAAGTGTTCTTAATACATTTAGGTTTTAGACCCATAATAACCCAGAAAGACTTTACAAGCTGCTAACACAGGACTTTGTGGAATTCATATCCTAAATGTAAGATTATGTTCTTCAAATTCCAGGCTTCAGGAGCCAGAAAACTTAAGGGGCTTATGTAGATTTGGCATTTACGGATCAGATTGTGATATTTTCCTTGACATGAGGCTTCTTTGCAAACAAGCAAATGACACAGGCTGAATAAGTGAGGTGTGACATCTGGTTCCCGGTCAGAGCCATCCGCCAGTCAGCGCAGACCCGAGCAGGTACTGCACTTAGGCACTGAAATTTGGAGTTACACCACATACCGACAGGAACTGGAAGCGAGGTTGTTTAGCCACTTTCATTAAAAAATGCTGCTCACCTTTTGCATGAAATCCCACCCTCCCCAGCCACAGGGAGATTACCTTCAAGGCCCTTTCTCAACCCAAGGGGGTTCCACCGGGATGTGCAGCCAAGAACACAACAGTAAATAACCAGAGAGAAAGCAAATGGTGGTGAAACCTGCTTCCAGCTGAGGTTTTAATGCAACATGCAATATATTAGAAGCATAGGAAACAGAGCGCCCAGACTCTTCCTTCTCTGCTCTCAGCCATGGACTTTAACCTTTAAGCTGGACAGCCCTAGCTTTTCCCTGCTCAAAGTATTATCTAACCATCTGCAGCGAGGTTAAAATTCATTAAAATTGAGAATAATACATTTTAAGCTATTGGATCACATATGGACATCTGTTATCCAGGCAAAATGAAAGACAACAAACAAGATCTAAAGCATATTACTTTAAATCTCTTCAGAATCAGAGAAAGAGGGATGTTCAGAATTAACATGTAGAAATATTTTCCATAAACATACACATGAATATGTGTTTCATAAAATCCAGCCTTTTGCTATCTTCTAGGGAGAAACCTAGTTCAGCTGTAACACTAATTTTTTTACACACAGTAAAAGATGCCTAAGAATAGATCATGAAATAAATACAGATTTTAGCTTTGTTTTTTCTAAAAGAAAATGACAGTTTATAAGCAACAGCAAGCAGTGAAGAATGTCAGGTTTTGCCATTAATTTCTTTTCCAATTTTTCCCTTAACAAGATAACTGAGGCAAATTTGCAGTCAGACCAGAAGGTCCAACATAAATCACTTAAGCTCTTTAAAATTACATTAACAGGGATGGAAGAAAAAGAAAGAAAATATATTAAAACTGCTTCTCTGATTTTGTCAAGACATACAAGATTCCCAAGGCCCAGTAACAAACCAGCTGGTTTTGAAATGAAGCTTTTTTCCATCAGGCATTCCTCTACTCTTTAAGGCTAATTGACAGTGTGCACAGAAGAATTACTGAATCTCAAATTAGCCACTTCTGATAGCACATCACATCTGTTTGTCTGTCATTCTGGTGATACACTGGGATTATTGAATAATTTGTTTACAAATAGGAGAACAATCTGCGCTAAAAGTTTTGCAGATGAATAGGTACATCTGGAGAAGAGCAACACTGCATTGGTTGTCTCAGAATAGCCCGGGCATACTGAAGAACATCCTTTGCAGATCATTAGTCAGTAAGATGGCTTGTCTTCACAGCTCTGTTAGCTCAAGCAGTAATTCACGCGTAGTTTCTAACTCCAAATAATGGTGCCTTTTTTTTGGTCATTTACAACTAGTGATTCCTGTAGTGTCAGTATATTTTCTCCCAATCTCAGTTTCTTCTATCAGACTGATTTCTGTGGAATTGCCTGCACGTGGCCCTTTGGGTGACCTTTGGAGGAAAGCTGCTGAAGTATGCTTGACTGGAGAGCAAGCTAAGGGCCAGTAAGAGATAAGAGCTTTACTAGGAAACCTCTGACATGGGTGGAGGAAAGCATCTCCCAGCCAGAGGGCCATCACTCCTGACAGAAAAGAAGCCTTTCTGTGTAGGCAGAGAAAGGAAATAAAGCAATGATTTCAATATATCCTTCTGTGTTTAATTGCTTCTTACTGTAAGAATCATATATCCTTCCGTCTTTCATAATTTCTTAATCATAAACATTACCACCTATCACGTAATGTATCTTTAAAAGAAAAGTGTTAGAATATTTTAGTATTTCTCCTTTTGCCTAAGTGTTTCCTTTAAATGGCAGGGCTATTATTTTCTGAAATTAGCAGCAACAGAAATCTTTTCAGTTATAGTAAAGTTAGAATAAATCATAGAGCCCACTGTGCACCTTTATGCATTCAGTTTTTGTTAAAATCACTGCAAATCATTATCGAACTAGTAAGGAATAAAAATCGAATGAGGATTTGGCTCACTATTAAGAAGAGACAGTGCATTCTATTTACTTCCAAATTTCTTGAAATGCTGCGGATTTTTATACTTGGCTCAAGTGTGATTTCAGAAATGCTGAGATTTCTGTCTCATTCTGGTACCTGCGTACCTCAAGATCAGTTACAAAGCACTCTGTACAATTAGTCATCATATCCCGAGCTGGAGAAACACAACATGTACTCCTGTTTCTTTGGGGTTTAGTCAGACACAAGGAAAATGAATGTGACTTTCCACGCTCACCAAGGTGTCCTAAGCAGGATTCTGTAGTAGATGTAGGATGTAGTGGAATTCTTCAAGACTAATTTCAGGATAAAGTTATATGAAATTTAGAAAAATATCTTAAACCTTATTATAAAGAGAACTGAAGTCCATTTCTTATTCAAAATAATCTTGAAAACACAACCAAGTTAGCAGAATTCTCTGGATCCGTAACAAAGAAAATGTGTCTGTAAGAATATTACTTCTATAAGAGCGAGTTCCCCTTTAAGTTTAGCTTGCTTTATTTTTTTTAATAGCTGCTAGTTACCTTGCAAGAACTAGATTAAATTTGACTGGCGAGTATTAGACGGGAGGAAAGTAGGCAACATGTATCAGATATACAGTGGTGAAGGACAGCATGGAAAAAATGAGCAGAATTATCAGAAGTCAAACCCCAGAAAATCTTACATTATTCCAAATCCCATGGTTTTAAACACACCCTTGTTACCATATCTGAACTTCATTCTACCCAGGTCCCTGCAAGATACGGCTAGTTTGTTTACTTCTACCTGTCTAGATACTGTGATTTTACTAGTATATATGAGAAAATTTTGAGCTCTAATTCCACTGCTGCTGACAGGAACAAAGCTTCTGAGCATGACAGAATAATGTTAAAAATTCACAAGGCAGAAATAGAAAAGATAATAAAAAACCCAAACAGAGAGACTTAACTGTTCTGGGGATGTGACACCACAAACCAGAAGCATGGAGCTGGTTAATGGACTGGATCACATGTACTAGCAAGAATAAGAAAACAGGTAAATCAATGACCTGCAGTTTCACAGACTGAGTTCACACAATGAAATATATGTAGTACAAAAGGCTGCATGTCAAAATAAAAATAAATAAATAAATAAATAAATTAAGGGACAAAACCTCTAAGTCTCTTGGGTAACTTTTGCAAATCTGTGCTACTTCTAAAGTGAGCTCTTGTTCAACAAATAGATCAATAAGCTCTCTTCCCTCATTTACAAGTATATATATGAAAGCTAATCCAGTAGGTGCTACTGCTTAGCACTGAGCCACCTAATCAGCATCCTCATTCCAGAGGCATCATCAGGAACAGAGATTTATGTGCTAAGCACATTTTGAACATTCAGAAAATCATTATCCATACATCGATGGATGCACAAAATAAAGCAAGGGCAAAAAGACAAGTAGACAGATGTGACAAAAGGGGGAAATAATATGTAATTCATATATGTCAAACCTGATTCACGTAAAGCAGCACAACTAAGGCAGTTATGAAAAAGTAATTTTACATAAACAGCTGAGGGATCATGCAAATAAAATACAATAAATTCTCTGGTGGAAGGCCGTTGATAGAACAACAGAAATGGAGGTGAAATCTACACAAAGCATTGTAAAGACCAAAAAGGAACAAAATGAAAAGGTTATGCATGCAGGTAAAACATGGGTTTATAGTTACTGTGGACGGTAGCTAATATGGATAAAGGAGAGGAAAGATATGAAGGTAACAAGCAGTGGAGGATCTGGAAAACTGCTTGTATTGCCCTCAGTGAGGCTGAGGATATTCTGGTTTGCTCAAGTTACACTGAAGTTCACAAAACATGGTCAAGGACAGACACCCAAGAGACAGGCTGGACTGCAGGACTGAGCTGAGGTAGATGAAGTGGTGCTGGAGAGAGATCACCGAGTCATCAGTGAGGAGGACAGTGACCAGTCACCTGAGGATAAAACGTGACAAATGAAGCGTTGCAGAAGTGTCAACAGCAGAGGACAGAGTTGGAGGATGACGTCAGTGGAGTTGGGCACAGCTCTTAGATCAGTCAAGCAGCCAGTCTGGTTTCTGCATGTTCCTTCTGGCGTCTGACATGAATGCAAACCATGGTATTAACGCACACGCATGCCTTTCTCTCCCTGCACAGCTGCAGCACAGGCGGTTCTGCTCCACTGCCAGCTTCCGAGCATCACAGCAGCTCTCCAGGCACAGAGCACATCTGGAGCCAGTGGCTGCATCCTTGCCATGCACCTTGCAGAAACCAGCCTCCGCAGCAACGACCGCGAGCCTGGGAGAGCGGAGTTGGTGCTCTCTGTCACATTTAAAAAGGGTGCATCCGACTTGCACTGTGGATTTTTTTTCCTGAGTGCAATCTTTAACACCAAGTTATGGTTTGTTCAAGACTTAGAAGGCAGGTAATGCTTTATTCATGCTGAAAAATATTGCAAAATTACCATTACTTATCAAATAAAAAGTAATTGACGTCAACCAGCACAGAATAAGATAGCTCTCTCCCTTATCGGAGTACTTTATACAACTACTATCATAATTTATTTTAAATGAAACAAAGTAATAAAAACCAGACTAACATCATGAATCACACCAAGAGTACAATTACCTGCTGAACAAATCCTGCAGATAAGCTTGAGTTTATTGGACAACTATTTTATTTGCAGGAAAGTACTGGTAATAAACAATTGTTACAGACAGGTATGATAATTTTAGACACTAGAACCCCACTTTTTGGTGTGAAACAAATGAGATTTACCTGCAGTGCAAATAACGCTACTAAGGCTGAACAGTCATTCTCCACACCAAGAAAATACATATCAATTGAATTTCACACACATATACATTAAATCGCTAAATGAGAACTGTTAAATGGGGAAAAAAAAAAAGTGCCTATTTTTCATTTCCAAAACACTTCAAGAAGATGGAAAACCTCCTGCCATGGTAATACATTTTCTTAGTGCTAATGACCAAGAACATAAGAGCTACACACCTTAGTAATTATATAACTTCCTCTAGTGAGAAAGGCACAAAAAGTCTGATTCTAGTTTGCAAAAAAGCCACTTTTCAATGTTCTGCCTTTGAAAAGATAATTTGCAGCTGTTTCAATGCCCTCTTATCCTGCCATGTATGTTTGAGTAGACTAAAATAGAGTTTTTCCTTGGTTCCAAATAACTTCTCAAATTTCTTGTATCTGTTAAAAATTAAAAAGAAAAGAGACTGCTCTTTTTTAAAAAAAAAAACCAACACACTTTTCAGGGGAATTAAGTTATTTGTTCTTTTCTGGACTAAAAATAATATTTTTGTTGATGTTTTCCAAAACACTACTCTGGCCAACTTTAGGCTTATTTCACTCCACAAGATCTTATCCTGCTTTTATCTTTCTCTTTCTGTAAGCAGACGTTAAGTTTCTTTTTGCTCATATTTAAATGTTATTGTAAACCCATGAAAAGCTCTGAGCAAAATAGTCATCATAAAGGAAATGAAAAATAGCTAAATTGACCATGAAGAAATGCATGCTTTAGAGAAGTTTAGACTAAACTCAAGGAACAAATCAAATCCCTTTTTAAGTATATGCAACTGAGATGATATTTAACTGTTCTGTCGTAACCCCTTTACAGTTTAACAATGTAAAAATGAAATTTGCCTCGCCCTTGCCCTTCCTATACTCTTTATCCTTCTGGTCCCTATGTTACACTATGGAAATCAAAAGGATATCATGATGTGATTCTGAATTCTGTGATTTTGTGGGTTTTAAAAATAGTCAGATAATTAAAGTGGGTAATCACTGGTTCTTGTTTGGAGTGGGGTAGGGGAAGGAAAGAGAATAAACCTTCTTCATCATCTCAGAATGATTCATGGTTTGAGAAATACTTGAATATCACTTCCCATTTACCTTTCTTCCCAACAGAGGTGCCCCAATCCTGTTGCTCCTCCCGACCATTTCTGTAGGCCCTCCTTAACTTTGTTATGTGTTTTATAAGACAGGAGGTTTGGGGGTACCTTTAGTGCTCTTAGCTCGGTAGATGGCATTTTCAATTGTGTGCTCTTCCTCCTTCGTTCCTTGTCAGTTCTCTCCCCAGGTGCTTCTGGTCTGTGCTCTCAACTATCAGAGTCAACGAGCCCTTTTCATTTAGACTTACATTAAATACACTTACAAGCAAAGAATTAAAACTCAAAGGACTATATATCAAGATCAGATTCAGACATGCCAAATATAAAGCATGCTTTTACACTGCACCAAAACAAAAGCCATCTCTTTTTCTGTCAGGAAAAGGGGGGCAATAATATGAGCTGGTAGTGACAGAACAGGCACAGGCTTCCTAAAAACTGGCGAGCAGACTGACTCCCATGTAAGGTACGGGAGGCCAGGTATCTCTAAGCCAGGGACAAACCCAAGAGTTCCAGAGCTGTTCCAAGCACACTATAGTTTCTCAGGTACAGGTGGAAGACAATTACGGTTACTTAAATTTAGGAGGACTCTTGGAAGGATCATTTAAAAGATTTTTATGAATGTCAGGCGGGAAGTTTGAGTAAAAAGCAATCTTGCTCTCACAGAAGCGATATAAAGCTGCATACAAACTGAACCATACCTTCCGCAGCCTGAACCTCTCTCATCTGGTTGTTGCAAGCCAATGCACGTCTGTCAGCAGCTACTGCAAAATGTACAACTGAAGAGAGAGACAACGTAAATATCTCTTTTTGGTCCATTTAAGCAAAGATTGCTTTTTAAAAAGGAATGTGTATTTATATCTCCAAATTATATCCTTATCTTGCCAGTGGCTATAGTCCACACCCAAATTAAGCCAGAATTTGGCACGCTAATAATCAATAATTAAGTAGCAAAGATAATTATAGAGCCAATGAGGAATTTACAGAGAGGAGTTGTTAGTTTATAAATTGATTTGCATTCTAACGAGAGTTTTATTATGAGGCCTGTGTAGCTGTCAGTAGCAGGCACCTGGAACATGGTCCATGGCTTTCTGCCGCCCTCAGATTTTAGAGCATTACAAAGCAGAACACTTGTTAGGAGGTGAAGAAGGAAAAGGCAAATAGTTCTCTTTCCTAACAAGAGCAATTTCCAACAAAGTGTCGATTTTAGCACCCCCCACAAGTGACAGAAAAGCGTAATGAAGCCAGTGAAGCCATGCTGCTTGTCTTCTGTTTTGCCAGTGTGAGTCATTCATTCACCATTATCCTGGGCTGCAGCTGCCTTGTCTAATGAGGCTAATGAACTGTCCGCTCCATCTCTCTGACATTACTGACGTACGGAATTGAATAACGCAGCACCACTTGGAAAAAGTAGACGCAAAAATGTCTAGAAGTAAATGAATCTGCGTATCTGAAGGAGCCCAGCAGGCATCACGCTCCTTCCTCCTCTCATTTGAACATCTCTTCTTGCATGTTTTTCAAAAGATTTCACTTGCAACATTCTTCAGTGTCTCATGTGGTCATTAACAATCTTTTCTTGCCTGTCCAGGTTGCCATGTTCTATCCCTCACTGTAGGATCCATGTGTAAATGAGAAAATAACTACTTATTAAACAGGGCTTTAATAACCATCGTTATTAAACATTCACCTTAAGCTTACTTCTCCTGCTGTTAAAAAAGTTGCAATACTTTCAGTGAATGTTTTCATAGATGTTAATTTCTTGGTTGGTAACTCAGTTACGGGGCAGTGTGATTTCCTGTAGCGCAGAGTAACAGGACAAAGACTACTTAAAGGACACTTAAACTTTCAGATTGATGATTATGTGAAATTGAAGTGACGAATAGGTTTGGGATTAGTATTATGAGTAACAATCTTCTCACTGAGCTGGGGTAAATTGGTCACAACTGGACGGCTGTTTGACTGAGAGGGGAAAAGTCCTTGGGCAGGTTGTTGACCACCACCGTGGCTTTTCCCTTCTGGCCGGCCTTGAAGCCTGGCACTACTGCGTGTCGCCCCTCCACCCCAGCCGCACAGATCCAAGAGCAGAAAGACTGATCTCAGCGAGACCTCGGCTGGTACAGAAGCCAGCAAGGCTTGCAAGATAGTTCACTTCGTCTATCTGATTCCCAGTGAGAAACTACTACAGTAAGATTAACTTTTACAACAAATTAATTTCCAACTTTAGCGTAAGAGAAATAGGGACAAGTTTGCCCGGGACTCCACTAAAAAGAGCACATCTGATCTGTAAAGCTGAGATAACAGCATACAAATTTTACATGTGGGAAAAAGTACTGTGCAATACCGGAATATGAGCAGCTAATCTAGCTAGATCCATCTCTGTTTAAGGGCAATAAATGTCTCTAACACACGCAGACTAACTCAGCTCCTACTGAATTAAATGGTGGGATCCAATTTGTCTTCAGTTAGTACCAGCCCACTATATATTACCTCTGACAACAAACCTAGAACTCTATTGGTATATTATATACACACTGAGAGAGCATTTATCTAAAGGGTGCTTTGTCAAACTCTCATTTTAAATTATTTGTTGACGCATTTTGTTACAGGAGAAACCTGACACACTTTCATAGAAGAAAGAAAACAACAACAAGATGGGGAAAACAAGCTTCTGGTTGAAGAGAGAAGATGAGGATAAATAAATTTGACAGACATTGATGAGTATGATTTGATAAACATTCACCTTTTTGAGATTCTGAATCAGTAAGTAAAGTGCAGGGAACGGAAAGAACACAAGAGCATTTTAAGATAGAGTAACATAACAAAAAAGCATAGAAAATAATGAGCATTATTTGAGTGCTACTATTATAGTACTGTGCTATTGACTCAAAACATACCATCACTGCACACATACAATAAGGTATAATAAAGCAAGGTACTATATTTGTTGTTTTTTTTGTTGTTGTTGGTTGTTTTGGGTTTTTTTTCTGTTTTGAACTATTATTTTCCACTGAGTTAAAAACCTGTGCTGAAAGTACAAGCAATTCATGGACAACTATATGTACTGAAGTGACTGTAAAATCAAAATCAGAGAAAAATAGCCTTCTCCAGAGGACAGACCAGGTAATCTAAAGGAAGCTCCACAGATGCAGCCTACAGAGACCACTTCGCTCCTATTACCTCGGCTAATGACTAAACCTTAAGCAATTTGAAAAGCTACTTTCAACCTGAAAAATGTAGAGCTTTAGAAAAATTTAGTTAATTCCCAGGGCTTGGACTCCCAGTTTTGGTGCGTAATGCCGTAATCTGATTCCGAAAGAGCTGGAAATACTTGAATTATTGATCTGATAGTATGTTCTGGTCTTTAGCTTGACACTGAGTTCAGTTTTGATCATTTTCCAATGAATTCAATGGATGCCCAGAGGAATAAACACCCAAAATCTTAAGGTGCACTTTAGGGACATCAACATCTTTCACATGCTTATGTTTCTCTTTACATACAAAAATAACTGTTAAATTCTGGCCCTTATTTTCTCAATTTCTCATATTAATTAGCTTGAAATTGAAATAATAATTACCCATCTCTCAAATGCTTTGATATTCTCACAAAGAAACCTCTATGGAAATAAAAATTCTTAACATTTCTCAACTCTTGCTATTGAAAGCAAGTATTTTTATTAGCATGACATATCCCCTAGGAGCAATCACCTCTTATGTTTCATGATACAAGTAATTAATGTTTTTATTCAACTTACCCGAGCTTGTGAATAGTATTTCAAGTGGGTTCCACCCTCACCTACCTGTTATCAACCATATGGTAGGAAGGAATAATTACTGTTTATTAAGTCTACATTAAACTTTTCAGAGAACAATTTTATGAGATGCCATAAGGTCGTATACTTACTGCAGTCATTAATCTTCTCTGGGCGTCTTTAATCAAACAGCTCTGTCAGAACCATTAAATGATGTTAGGCCTAAGCTCTTTAATTATTATGCAGGTTTTTTTATTTTTAAAAACCAGTGTGTTACTGAATTATTTTCACATGTGAAATTGCCCTGTTTCAAGTTCTGGATGACCCTTAGAATCAGGTTCACCTTATAAATATAAAGTACATTTTTTAAATGGTTTCTGAATCTGTAGTGAAAACACCATATGACCATGACATGCTGGTTTTACAATTACAGTGAAGTATTCATGTCAAGAGGTCAGAAGAGGGACACCACATCTCTAACACAAATAAAAGTGACAGAAATCAAACAAGTAACATTTAACATTGGTGGTAGTCATAGTTCACAGAACAGATATGTATAAAATGTCCGGTAAAATATCCCCAAAACATTGGTTAGAATACTTTTAGGGGCTATTGTCACTTCTGCATGGTACTTACAAAGGAAGCCAGAATAAGCACAGTTTTCACTCGGATTAATGATATCACTAGTTAGATAACATTTAACCTTTCCATTCATTAAGGATTTTCTTAAATGAATCCTGGGTCCCTACAGCAAATTATACACTCATAAAATTTCTGGTCCCCCCTTAAATACTGTAGGTCAGCTCTTATTTCACATAAATAAAAAGATGTTCAGTGAGAAATGACAATTTCTTTCAAATTATAGATCTGCAAACAAAATATATGCATTACCTCAGCACCTAATTGAACAATGCAGTACAGCAAAGGAACTGAACAAAGACAGAAAGATCCAAAATATGACAAATAAATCCATGATATATTTTCAATAAATAATAAGAAAAGTTTAAAAATCTGGAGGGTTTTGCAAAAAATAATATTCATAGCAACTTTTAAAAGACAAACTTTTTCAAGAGATAATAAATAACATATTAAAACATAAAGAAATCCAACTGCCTTTCTGTTTGGTTGGGTTTTTTCCCAGTTGTCCACTACAAAATCTGAATAATCACAGCAATTTATTCTCAGTAATGAACTTTGCCACTCATTATTTCCAAGTGCAGGTGAAAAAGACATCTCCTTATTAGTGTAAATAGCACAAGTTCAGTTGTTAATGTTGCTGATGCAAAATACAACTGTTCATAAGCATATGCTCTAGGAGGTGTGTACTGATGGTGCAGTCTACATATTACTTCTTACACTTCTTTTAAAATTGCCTTTTAATGACAAAATTTTCCTAGTAATAAAAATATTAGGATACCTTCTGGTAGATATTCACATTTTTAAATGCTAAGAAATGTGAAAAATGCTGAGGAAAATTTCTTCCATGTGAATACATCTAAGGAGAAACCTGAAGGTTTTTTACCTAAAAATCTTCTAGTGATTTTTTTTACAGCTGTCTGCATCCGAAATTTATGAAAACATAAACAAAAATTTAAAAACAATATGCTGATTTTTGATATTGGTTTTGGAGGTCTGGGTTAATTGAAACCCAAGATGGACAATCAACCAAGCTGAAGAACCAGATGCTTAGGGAAGGAGTGGCCAAAACAAACATTTGCAGTCACTTCATCAATGTAGTTCAGCCAGACACAAAAACCGTTTTCATTTCCATCAGCACTCTATCAGCTATTTGGTCTTGTGCAAACAAGACCAAAGCAGGCACTTCACATATGCAGAACATCTAGAGCAGCCATTGCAGAGGTTTCCCCCAAACCTATGATGAGGGTTCCTGCACATTCTCGGAAAACAGTCTCTTTTTTCATGCTGGGGCAACACACTGTTTCTGTCAGGATGATAAAGATGCCACTTTGTACCAACCAGGCTGGTGGATGGTTAATTGCGTGGGTTCACAGATTAATATTCTCATATCAACAGTCTCAGAGTGAAATCTGATGTTCATCACTCCATTTCCATTCCCTGTGCACACTTTTCAATTTTATTAGATTTTATTTTTTTTCTGATTTTCTTTAATTAGCAAATGGTCAAAATCTAAGCGCTCCACTTTTATGTTTTTAAAAAATACTTTGCCAATGATGTTGACTTCTCAGTGTTGCAAACAAGAAACCAGAGGCAGTAATACAGCTACATTTGGTAACAACTGTGAAAAAGAAGGAAAAAGTAAGGACAGTAAGTGAGATAGCATATATCTTACTGTTTGAAATGACAAAAGTATATAGGCCTTTAAGAGAGCACTTTCATTTTCTAACCGCTATATGCAGCACAAGTGTTTTGTTTTATACATTTATTTCAGTCAGTGACTAAGAGTATAAATACTCATACCAACTATGCTCACAAACTTCTATCCTCACATAATTTTTTAAATTACAGCAAAACATCTCTCCCCATAAGCAGTTTTCATTCTAACATGGTTAAATAGTAATCTCACTAATACTGGGGGGGGATGTTAACCTCCCTTTAGCCAAGGTGCACATCTTGAATTTTCCTTTGGCACAAGGGAGTGAAGATCCTCATTCTGAAATGCAAGAGCAGGTTGGTCCTTCTGAAACCAGCCCAGGGTGGTGTGACCTGGTTTTCCCCCGGCCAGAGGGTTGGCGTGCCTGCGGCCATCTGCCAAGGACGTGCTCTGTCTCACGCTTCCCTCAGCACCGCTCTGAGGGCAACCATAAACCGCTGTGAAGGGAAAGGCTACTCTCACTCCAACCTGCTGAGGGAGTTTTACACTGCAAAGAGTAAATAGGTATTTGAGGAGAGGGAGAGTAAGGACAGAGTATGGAGGAGGGGATGCTGCGGACAAAGATATTGATGGCACCTCTGCGGTCCTGAAAAGGGTACTGCAGATGTTGACCTCCATGTCTTCCTGCTGTGCTCCACCACGGGGGAAATTTGGCAGAAGATGGTTCTGCTATAACTTACACACGGACATTACAACTTACACGCGCTACCGGTGAGAGAGCCTGGAGGAGGCAGGCCGGTCTTGGCCTGGCACTTTTTATCCCGCAGACAGCACTGCCTTTCCTCAGCAGGCTGCTGCGGCTGCCACGTTTCAACGGGGAATTCGTATGGTGCCACAAAATGCCAGTGCAGCATTCCTGTATAAATATGCAGGAATTTATTTGAATGGAAATAAAAATGATGGGCATCCAAAACCGAAGAAGAAATTAAATAAACCTGTCTTCCAAATGTCAGCTGAAATGTCTTTTCCTCTGGGCCTCCCAAACATTGTAAGAGGAATTCAGAAGGGTATGATAACAGATGTCAATGGAAAGATTAGATCCTTTGAAGAGAAAGTGTCATCAAAAGAGGTGAAGTATAGCTCCTGTTCATAAAATACCATTTGAAAATGTATAGTCAGTCCCTTTGTGGAAACTTGACTAATGCTAAATGAAGCACCCTTTCCATGCTAATGAAGTTCCTAGGTCTCCCAACATCTAGAAGTCATTACCAAAATGTCCTTCAAAAGGTACAGGAACCATACAGAGCCCATGTAGTAGGGAAGAGAAAGTTTTCTTTGTCTGAGACACACTCCCTTGCAAGTGCTGTCTCTTCACAGAGGTAGAGCCTCAAGCAACCCACAACCCAGAAAGGTCACTGGTGGTCCTAAAAAAAAAAAAAAAAAAAAGAGAGAATCGGCTAGCTAGCAAAGGGAAAAGAAAGGTAATGTGGGTTTCCAAGGACACCCATGGCTGGGATGGAGCATTGAGGGGCCAGTAGGCAGGATCATGGTGCCTAAAGGTCCTGAGATAGTTGGGCCAGGGAAAGCGGGGAGCTGTTGGACTGAATGTTGATATCCAAAGGTTTTTCAGATCTCTGTAAAAAACTGATTACTTGAATAAAGAGAGAGCATAAATTACAAAGGATTTTCCTTTGATAAATTGACCTAGAACATTTTCTTGCAACATTTTAGAAGACCGAGAAGTGAAAGCTTCTGTAAGGGATTCCACAGGATTCAGCGTTTGGTAGCCAGCAGTACTTTGCTAGAAATTAGTTTAAATATTTTTATCAATGCAAAGGCCACACAGCTTAATAACTCTTGCATGATGAAAGCAGGACAGTAATGAGGATGGGACAGTCATATAAGGCTTTAGATTTGCACTTTTTGGTCATTTTGAATGGTTTTAAGTCACAGATTCATGAAAAAGGAATACAGTCTTACCTTATCCTGGAAAGCAGTGGGTTTGGAAAAGATGCAAATGTCATATTTTTCAAGCAAATATATTCATGTTTTCACAGCATGATGCTTCATTAAAAAGGATTTAAACAAACCCTAGCAGCATAAATAAGTCATATGAGTGCTCACTTGATTCTCTCTGTATATGAGACTAGATATATACCACAGTGCTTCTACAATGCACGATTCTGCTGCCCACACTTGAAAAAATATGCTTTCTAAAACACACAGTTAATGAAGTCTGAAGAAATCACCTAACAGAGAAAGATGTAAAGAATTTGGTGCATTTAGTTTATCAAAAGACAATTGAGAGATGACTCAATAGAGAATAAGCATCTTTGTGGGCATGAAAAATAGGATATGAAAAAGTACTCTAGTTAAGCAAAGAAAAAAATACATTTTGCTGTACTTGACGAAGAAACATTATAAATAAGGTTTTAATTTCTATAATTGAAGCTGAACAAGCATTGGAACAAATAGGACAAAATCTGTTTCTGTGTAGTCTGCTACCTTCAGATCAGAAAAGTAGGGTTTCTGAGAAGTATGCCTCCTTCAAATACAATTTGTTATGCACGATGGCATAAAATGTAACAGTCCATGCTAGATAGAAACTAGACAAAAATATTGGATTTATGCTCTCTCCTGATTTTAAAAATATATGAAAGTGAATTCAACATTATCCAGAAGTCCTTGTTCTCAGGGACTGAAGCCAGAGTAATCACACAAATTTCCAAGGCTGCGCTGTCTCACAACCTGTCCTCCTTTACAGCCGTCACTGGCCTCCCTAGCTATAAGGGGCTACAGAAGATTTATGTATGCCTGCAGACCTTGCTTTGCTTGAACCAAAACAAGCAATTACAGGAGCCAGCCACTGTGAATGCATAAAATGGTCACAATGTTTAAGGATATTTAAAAATATTTTATAAGGACAGTATATGAAATCTGAAGCCCCAAATCTGAATTCCATTGTTTTCATGATCAAGACTTATGATTTCCAAAGGTTTTTTCCATATCAAGAACTGGGATTTCAGTTCCATGCATAAGAGATAACCCATCTGGATTTTTCCCAAGAATATTAAATGAACATTAAATAAGCTTGCATTGCTTTTATACTACATAAAAATCAATATTAGTGAGTTAAATGAACCATAAAAAGATACTGAGCAAATTAAGCAAATTTCTGACACCTTTGTTCATCTCTACTGCTTTTTCTTAAGCATAAAAGGAATCTTATAGGGTGAAAATGTTTAATTGGTTTATATTTGAAGTTTTAAGCAAAAATATTGTATAAATAACCCTACACAGAGTTGATATTAACAGAACAGGAACACTACACCCTACTCTACTGAAGATGTGTTTTTATTGCAGCTGTTAGTATGTGATAACATTCAAACTTTAGTGGTTGCTGGAGGTAATAAAGAATTGGGAATGGAGTTGGATTGCTTATTTTTAATTGCATTCACTTTCTTCATGTCTGATACACATTACATTCATTAAAGTTGTGTGTATGTTATTCTGCAATTTTTATTAGAAAACTTTAGTATCGACAGAGACTTTAGGGATTATCAAATAATCAAAATCTAAAAGAAATACAAAAAAAATACAATACAGAAATAAGAAAGAAAAAAACCCAACAAATTTTCAGGTGAAAAAGTTGGAATTCCATGGTTCCGAAACACAGCTGAAGAGCCTTGTTACTGTCAGAATCTTCAGAGGGAAAAGGTTAACCACTATCCAAGCAAAAAACATATGATAAAGGAAAACGAGTTAGCATTTGAAACAATGAAAAAGGATGGGAAAAGAAAACATTTGAAGCAAATTCACAGAAATTTGCTATGGAGTTTCAAGAAAAGATAGGTAGTTCTGAATAGAAACCCTTTTCCCCCTTTTGGTAGTCAAGAAGTTATTTAGCAAAATTCTTACACCAGTTTTCATGCTTTGAAAGTCAGTAAACAGGAAAAAAAACCCAAGAATCTCTTTACAGATCTTGTAAACAGTGGGAAAGGGTTACTAGTTAAAGAATAAAGTATTGTGTAGCTGCTTAGACAACACAGCCATATGTTGTAATGGTTTCATACCTATTTAGATTAATGCTGCCTTCCTCCAGTGAGCTTTAGGTAGCATTCATTTTCTGGCCTGCAGCACAGGAGCTGCCTTTGTAGAATGATCCACGTGGGACACATAAGTACATTACTTTAAAATTACTACAATAGGTATAATAGTGCTCATTATAGTCAAGAATAATGAAAGCTGAGCCAGGGACAGGCAGGTTCTGAGATGATGGGTCTGTCTTTACATACTTATATTTAAATTGTTGTTAATTCTGCACTTGCCCAAGTATAAAGAACCAGGGAAGAAAAGAAATTGTGTCTGTATTTCCTGTCCCAAGCTCATTCCATTCTGCCACATCTATTGAAACACTGAACAGTTTTCCAGATGTGTACAGAATACTATAAGCCACTATTTTCTACAACATTGTGCTCCAGAGAAAGATAAAAAATTGTTTCACCTATCACTTGAATCAGCTTAAAGCAGGGCACGTAGATAAGCACCAAGGATAATAGTCTTCTTAAATAGCTAGGAACTATACTGAGTTTTGTGTAGTAACATTACATTAATATTCAATAGCAACAACTTGGTTTATTAACACCTATGGGTAACATTGTGAAGCACTTAAAACCAGCTCAGTAGTTACATCAAATCTATGAGACCACTCACTGTAATACAGATTGTAGATATCTCAAATGTCCACAACATTGTAGTTAGTGCCTGAATTTTTATCTTCTTTTGACAGAGCCAAAATTCAACTGCCTGCTGTATGGCCCAGTCATATACTAGCTTATTTCCTACTCAGCGGACACACTTCTTTCCTCCATCAGGATGGACCACATGACAAAAGGACATGCCTTATTGTCAGCACTGAGCAGCTGCCTAATTAATTTAACTTTCATTTCTTCTTCTGAGTGTCTGCAAGTGTCTGTGTACCGGCAGTTAGAGCCGCACGCAGTCTGCTGCCGGGGGACACCGAGATAAGACAGATGGTCAGCTGTCGTCCTTTCCCTGGCACTGAGGGAGACGGGGAAGGGACACCTCCGGAACTGGACACGTCCAGCCTGGCTTGGGCACACTACCACAGGGCGGAACTGCAACCCCGCTGGATGCCACTGTTTAAGCCAGATGCCATCCGTTCTGCTGCCTTCCTGCTGATCTTCTCAGCAGGCACCGCACGGCTCAAAGCTGAGAATAACACTTTCTTCACAATTACTGCAATTGATCAATCTCCAAAGAAATACAACAACAGTTCATGACCCTTTACTTCTTACATTTTGCTGACATTATGTTTTATTCACTAGTAGTTTTTGCAAGATTTAAAATCATTTCAAGCCTTTCCATTTTATTTTTCCATTCTTTAAAGTGCAAGAAGCAAAATAACTGTGATGTCTTCATAGGATTCAGGGTGTCCAACTTACTAGGAGCTCCTTAAGGAATTTGATATTCCTGGATATTACCTAATTTCACTATCTACTTTATCATAGTAACATTTCATAAACACTCAAAAACCAAATTATCCACCTTTTATTATGATGCATACGTAAGTGTATCACAGTGAAGTCAGTTCTCAGTAGCTTTTCCTAGTCATTCAAACTACTTTCACATTGCTGCCTTTCCTTTACCAAGCCTTCAGGCCTATTGACATAATTATCCCATGCTAAAGTAAAAAAACCCTCATACTTTGCTGAATTCTACCTTCTGCCACCATGTATTACGGAAGATGAAGCTGCAGGAGTCACAAGACTTTAGCATAGTCATTTTTGAGACAGAAGGGAGTGTGACAGATCTGGGTTAATGCCCAATACCTAACTTTAAAGCAATTCATAGCATTGTTCTAACATATCTCAAAAGCTGAGCAGGAAGGAGAAAAGATGCTAGCACTAATCAGGTACTACTTTTGCTCATGAATGCAGAGTGGTTAAATAACAGGATATTTCTCCTTCAAAGACACAGAGTGGAGAAACAGTTGAAACATGCATCTTTGTCTGAAATTCAAACACAGCAATCTACAAAAATGTTAATGTTTTCCAAAGATTATAAGCAAACATATCTTCTAAATCTCATACACTAAGTGAAGATTGATTAAAAATGAAAACAATATTTGTAATGAAATGGAGCTTGAGGGATTTTATGCAGCAGTAATTTATTGGAGGGGAAAGGAAATAGAAAAAAAAGAATATACTTCAAAAACACCTCACTATGCATAAGGCCAACCGACTTCTACAAATTACTTTTTCCTCTCAGTTATGTTGCTTGCAGATAACCTACTAAGTAGGCAGCTGATGAATTTTCACCATTACCTATTCTGTTCCTGGTATTATCCTACTGTAAACTTGACCTTTCCTGTCCACATACTGAATCTGTGTATTGTCTCTTGTCCTTTGCTCAGGCTTTCAGCTTTTTAAGGCTAGAGACTGTAGTTTTGGTATGAATAAGTATGGCAGCTGACACCATAAGACCTTAATTTGGATCCTGAAGCTCACTTATAGCACAATTATTTTTTTTTTTTTAATAAATCATGAAAAACTTAAAAATTAATCTCTATCTACCTAAAACAAGAACAAAAAAAAACCTCACAAAAAAAATTCTGGTTTTTAATAATTTTCATTTGCAAAGCTATTTTTAGAAAATTTTTTTGTCTGTGTATTCTCTAGACATTATCAAGTATTGCAGAAAAATACTTATAGCTCTTAAGAGTTTAACAGGAAATACAGAAGTTCCATCACAACAGTTAATGCAGAAGCAGAGATCATCGAAGGTTTCATGATGAAATCCTACTTCTCAACAGACCAAAGAAATATCTTTCTTTTGTATTCTCTATTTTTCACGCTGGTGGTTTTTTTTTTTTTCATCTAGTGATTTTTTCTTTTACTACAGAACTTTTCATGCTCTAATTCTCCCTGAGTGGTTCTATTTTTTTCAATGCATTCAACTTATGCAGTTTCCTTCTATCCTACTAGCATTACATAAAGAACAATTAATCAAAACCTATTTATTTCAAATCTCAAATTGCATGATCCAGCATTATATAGCCACCTTTCTGTGTTCCAAAGGTCCTTACTTAACATATATATGAGACCTGTTTAGTCTGCATAACTGCAATTTCTATGAAGCAACACAGCAACTACATCTTGCGTGCAAATTTGAAGCATTTACAGAATGGATTGATAGTCATTCCGTTTGTCGCAATTGTAGATTTTTGAGCTTGCTTTCCTTACATTTCAGAAATTTCAAAACTTTTTTTCCAGGGGAAATTTATCTCAGATCTTCCCACCCAGCACTAAAATGTATAGGTCAAACATTGCACCTGCAGATCAGCCCATGGCTATGGTATTACAAAAGCAAGCTGTTGATGTCAAAACCTGCCTCCCCTCTTGACCACCATTAGCATGGCAGAATGATGCTGTTTGGCTGCCAGAGATCTTCAACAACTGCTGAGAAGGCTTGTCTTTACCACCTGAGACAGACGCATCCTTTTGCCTAAACGGATAGCCAAACAAGCAAAAAGATAATTGCGAAGAAAACTAGAGAGAAGGAAAAGGAAAAAAAAAAAAGGGAAAAAAAGGGGGGGGGGGGGGGG
>VXBL01009547.1:51646-68012 GCA_013400195.1 Aramus guarauna
GAAGGGGGGGGGGGGGGGGGGGGGGGGGGGGAGAAGGGAAAAAGGGAGCAGAGGGGGAAAAAGGAAGGAAAGAGAAAAGGAAGGAGAAAGGAAAGAGGCAGCTGCAAAAAAAAGATCACCTATAAATGGGTATTTATGCTTAAATATCTTGCAAATCTTGAGTAAGAAGTGACTGTAAGACGATATAATTTGAAATTATATTTGCAACTGTCTATGGTTTTGCATGGCTTTAAAAAAGCTGAAGAGAACTGAAAAAGCAGCAAATAAATATACAAATAAAAGTGGCTATAACTTAAGAGAGATTGAACGAGCTACACTGATGAGCATAAATATTAGACAGATTTAATCAAAGAACATACCCACCCATGCTCTCTGTGACAGATGTCTTATACTTTGACAGAGACTGTTCTGGACATCAGTGTTATATTTTTTTTCGGCTAATGAAAAAATAATGAATACACACTCTAGAAGATTGAAAAACCTGGAAAATATTACATCCTATGAATACTTTACAGGTGATTGTGATAGTAAAGGGAATTATTCAGTGCCTCTGAAGATAGTAGGAATGTTATCAAAGGAGTTATAAACTTCAGTGCAATTCATAACAAAATGCTATTATTCATTAGTATTAGCCCTGTAACAGTAAGAAGATACTACAAATGAAAATATTCAACAACAACTTAAACAGCGCACTTGTGGCCACGATGAGGGGATTAGTCTGGAGTAACACATGGGCCAAGGATATTACAGTGTCCTTTTCTTGTCTTCTGTTTTCTGCGATTGTCTCAGTAGGAAACACAGGCTTAGGCTTCAAAGTTTTAGGGAAGGGAAAGACATAGGAACAGACTGTTGGAAGAAGGCGTAACAAATGTGAGGTAACTCAATTCTAAGTGGAAAAACATCTAAACAGGTAACAATTTCCACAAATGAATCACACCTCAACTACTCTTCCATCTTACTTTGCTTTCATTCATTCCTCTGTTTCTTTGCTGAAATCAACCTGTATGCACTAGGATCAGTTGTAGAGCTCTTCTCAATTCTCTTGGCACTCAGAGGTAAACAGCAACAATTCTCTCTGCTATCTTCAACAAAGGGCAAGAGTTCCTCCTGAAAATTAGTTCTACTGACACAACCAGTAAATTCAGCTAACAGCTGGAAAAAAAAAAAATAGCATACACAAAAATGTGTGTAAGTATAACCTTATCTTAAATACCACATGCATAAGCACTATAATTGAATTTCTTGGATTTAAAACTGCAGGTTTCAAGTGACATATTATTACTTGCTCCGGTGTGTTGTGCTAGCATATAGGACACATGTCAATGTTAATTTCTTTTGATACAACTGTTAAAGCAGTGAATTGTCTGCATCGGTTGGCTGTGTTCATGTGATCACATTGCTTAACTTACTCTTTTGCAACACAAAAATTCAAAGAAGTGTTTGTCACAGTAAGTTCAGTAATTTTAAATAAAATTAAGAATTCACTTCAACTTTGCCTAAGCCTAAAACAAATTAAATGGTATTAAATTGGACACCACCGTCTGTATCACATAGTGCGTGGCCTGCCTGAATAATATTATCCTGTTAAAAGTGCACATTAGTGTCAGAAATCGTATGAGTCACAGGAAATGCATACTTTTAAAATAAATCAATCTCCTATGACATGTACTCTTATTTTTAATTTCAAAGTGAGTTTCTTTTCTTGAAATAGATGTGTTAAGTGTTAAGAAAAAGTCTCTCCGAAACAGGAAATGCCAAGTTTCAGGGACTCCCAGAAAGCCTACAGCCATTGCAGAGAGGCAGCATGACCAGGCTCTGATGGTCGGCCAAAGCCACTTCCCACCTTTTTTCAGCAGTGAACACTAATCTTGCAAACTCTCATGAACCAGTTCTTAGTTGTAGGATTCTGTTTCTGTGAAAGCTATAATTAATTTAATACATGAAGATTTTTTTTTCACACTTAAAAAGAAACTTTCTGCATCACCATATCATCAGTAGGTCTCATCCTGAAAGACTCTAGTGTTTAAGTGTGGCTTCACGTATTTTTGTTAAACAGCATACTGGATTCAACAGCAGGGATGCCCCAGCAGCTTTGTGACATGGAAGCTGATGTTAAAGAAACAAGTCACTTTTATTCTGATATTTGCCGACAAAGTTCATTTGAATTTGTTTTCAAGACAAAGGGATCTTGAAATATCAGTCAGAATCATTAGCTACATACTTCTCAACAAAATGTGCAAAACCAAAATCATGTGTGTGCCTGTGTGTCAAACAACAATTATCCTTATGTTGTATACTCAAAAATCCCTCATTTCTAAATCTTATATGCAAATCCCAGAAAGACTGATTAAAAGTTTTATGGAGTTTGTGTGGAAAATAGGGAGGAAACGAAGCTGGTATTAATACTCGAAACTGGATGAGGGTAGTCTAAAACCTGAATACAAATTGTAGCTGCCCCTCCCACCATCACCAGCCTGCTCAGCCTCTGGCCTCAATTATTGTGGAATTTGAGAGAATTTTACCAGAATCTGCATCAAGATCCCAGTTTCAGAGTAGCAATATTCACAATTTGCTGCACTGAAAACCTGGATTTTAAGAATACAGAAATAGTATTTTTATAGGATTATTTCTTAGGTTATAATTTTTCTTAGTTATAACTGAATATTGATATGGTCAATTTATTTTATGACAAAAATGTGGCCTGTAAGGAAATGAGGTAGAGCAACAGAATAGCAAGAAGTCCAGGAGAAAAACCAAAAACTAAACCAAAAACTTTCATTAAGGAAACAACAGCTTAATCCCATTTTTAAGTGGGTGTAATTAATTCAGGGATTAATAAAAAGACTCCATAACAAAGACCTCAAATGCTACCAAAACCAAATTATTTCCATTCTGAATCTCTCTTTTTATTTGTAAAGACTGGCATTACAATTGAAAAGGACTCAAAATGGAGTGATGTACACATCATTGGTGTTTCATGATGCAACTGATGGAGTCCCTGAATGGATATTGCTTCAGCTTTGCTTTTAAAAAATAATTTAACAAGAAAATCTTCAACTTCACTATTGATCACAGGTGGCAGAAATGAAAGAAAAAAAAAAAAAAAAAAAAGAAACCAAAACTACTGTCAAATTCATAACATATACATTGTTGGCTGATGACACTTGTTCCAGATGTACAATAAAGCCCACAACACTTTATTACTATGGATATAATTATTGTGAATGTTTTTTCATGTTGATCAACTTGCTTCTGAAGGTTGTTTTTTTGATTGTTTTAAACTTGCATAATAAACATGCAATGAAACATTTCTTGTTAAAGTGTTTTTTGCAGTCGTCTTGTTTTCATACAAAGATTTCATAAAGTTGCAGTGTTGTATCAGAGCATTACCAAAATAAGAGCAAAAGCCAAAGAGGAAGGTAAATGTGAAATGAACTCGATGAGAATAACCTAATCTTGTCCTGAGACACTCCAGTCTTATTAAAAAGATGTGCACAATCAAATCCCTTCCTCCCAAACCCACCAAAACCACAAAATAAATATTAACTTGGAAGAAAAAGAAGACATAAAGAAAAAAAAAATGATGTCATCATGCGCTCATCTTCTGCATAGCTCAACCCACATATAGTAAGGCACTATTTCCCCACAACTTAGTGTCCACAACAATCTTTTACAGTGCTCTGCGAACTACATATAGTTCCTTCCAGGATGATGAAATAAACAGATTGAATGAGTGTTGCTACCATGTCACCCCATGTGTGATCTTATAGACAAGGGCATCATCTGGCAGTTTCAGAAATAAGCTGTCTCAAGTCTCTTCTTATGTGTGCATGTTATGTATAGGGATCTCTTGTGTGTGTGCAAGTGGTTGGTTTGTTTTCCAGAGTTGCTGTTGCTTTTCATTGTTCTTTACTCCAGTGTTCTCAAAGCAAATAGACAAGAAAATAAAAGCGCAGTTGGGTCATTAAAAACAGAGCTTTGGTGCTCCAAAAAGCACACAGCTTTGGGGATTTAAGAAATCTCTTGGACATTCCCAGAAGAGTTGGGAAATACATGGACATGTTTTCATCTGGAAATCCTCATCTCCACTTAGTTGAGCTGGTCTTCATACTGTTTTCGGAAGCAGTCACCAGCAGGGAAAAACTCCCAGCATCGTTCTTGATACATTTTCCATACGTAGGATTCCTGAAACACAATTTAAATAATTTAACTTGATTCAATGAGAAAGCATCTACCATGACTTTTTTTTTTTTCTTTTATTTATATACTGCTTCACTTATTTGCATATCAGGTTGTTGCATATCAATCTACAAAATCCTGTTAATGATTTTGATCACTTTAGAGTAGCTTTTAGATTTTTTGTCACCTAGTCAAAAAGCATCAGAGAAACACACAGAAGAGTGTGTTTTACTTCTTATTGCACATCCAGGAGCACTGTAAAGCTCAATTAAAGCTGGTCATGAGACAAATACCAAGGTAAGCAGAATATTTTCTGTCAGAAATTTGACTGAATTTCTGCATCAGTAATTTCAAAACATGCCTACACACAACACCTGCTCTCACAGGCCTCATTTTACATATATGCTCAAGTTCTTTTGTATGGACTTACCCGGGAATGTAGACATAGGAGATTATATACAGATAATGATAAAGGACAAAGAACATTAAAAAAATTCAACAGGGAGAAATGAAGAGTGCTGATTTCACAAGATGCTTAAGTGTTCTCTTTCTCATTATTTTTGTTTATAGCCTGTATTTTTATTTTGCAGAAGGAAAAATTTAAGAATAATAGGTCAGATAACAACATAGAAAGTACTACAGAATTGATACTCAATCTAACATGAAGCAACCAAAGTCCTAAGAATTATTTAGAAGAATGACGATTAAGTTACATACCATATAGGGAGCTATTCATTAGAATATTCTTAGTTTTGCCAAACTTGAATTATTTTTATTTTTGAACCAGTCTTATTTAGTAACTGTTGACATTCATAGTTGTTCAACCTACCTGTCCTGTATGCTCTGTTTCATCTTTGTTAATAAGATACATCAGAAAAAACCTACAAGCAAAGAAAGAGATATTACGAATACAATAGTTGGAAACATTAGGCAGCCCACAGAGGGATGGATATTTTTCAGCATGTACAGTGATAATGCTGTTCATGGACTTACAAGTTCCAGAGTTCTGTTTATGATAATATTCTCAGACACATTAAATATACTTTCCTGACACTGCTGACATTCACTCATTGTTCAATGAATAGTATGCTAAAATGCAAGAGATTCAGTTTGATTTACAGTAAATAGCAACTCAGTTCAAATGAAGATTTTGTAAGCTTTCTAATCTGAAAATTATAATAGACGTTTTCTTGCCAATGAACACCAAATGAGAAGTAGCCAAAGAATAGTCATTGGAACTCTTTTTTTCCCCTGCCCGCAATGAATAAGAAATGTTGAAGATGATTAAAAGATTTCTCTTATTGATAATATAGGTTGGGAATATTTTACTAGTATATGTAACTTGAGATCAACATGAGCAGAAAAGAACTTGTAACTTTAAAAATACATTAGTCTTTGGGTTTTGAGATATTTGACAGACATTAGGTGATTTCAAAATTTCACTCATAATAAACATTCTCTCGAAACATATATAAAAATATAAAATACTATCATGCACAAAAATGTCAAAAAACATTTCCTTAGGATGATGCACTTAGAGTGAGCATGCTATAGTATATTATTTGTGTAGTACTTTGTAGGCAGGAATAAAATCCCACATGATGGTGCTTTTAATGTATTTTGTTTGCACCACCTGTTTTTCAGGTGAAAGTTCTTCATAGGGATGTTTGACTTTACAGTCTCATTATTTTGTGCACAGACAGCGCTAGTTTACAGACACAAAGTCACAATCCATCCATTGCTTCATACTGACAGCACAAGTATAAAATACACTTTGGCACTAGATTTTCATAGGTATTTGACAGGAGAGGAACAGTATGATACAGTGATCGTGGACCTGATAAATGGTTTTCTTTCCAGATTTAAAAAGACCAAGTTTAGTGGTCACTGATGCTCTGCTGGGATTTTCCAAAGGTGGACCTGATGCCCTTGGTCTGATCCCTCCCCACTCTAGCTCCTCGTTCCAGTTCCCCTACCTCCCTTTGGCCCAGGTTCCTTTAGTCAGCCTCAGCACTCCATTCAAAATATTTTGTCCAGTGTAAGTTTTCCCTCTTTTGCCTTACTCCTTTGCCTGTCCACTCTCTCCATTAGTCTCCCGGCCACGTCATACTGTTCCTCTGAACCTGATACAACACATTCAATTTTACAACGCCTCCACAACCCCGTACTAAATTTCCGGTTTCCATCTCCTAGCTGATACAAACTTTGTGTGTCACAACCAAGCTGGAAACAAGGTAATGAAGTCTGGTCATTCCTTGCTCCCATTGCCACAGAATTATATATTCAGCCAGTGTGAGTGCACATCAAAGCCAAACAGTACTGACTCTTACTTATGTAAGAGAGCTAATCAGGTACCTGCAGAGGCTGCAAGGATCATGAGTTAGCAAGGAGTTCATTTTTACTGTACTCACAAATAATTGGCCAAGTTGTGCTCCTGTAGCGTGTGTGTTTCAAAGCCATGGGGCACTGTGTCAAAGTAGTCATTTCCTATTCCACAGATAAAGCACTTTGTCTAAAAGAAAGAATACAGAGCACTTCAACACTATATATAACCCTGCTCCCCTTTAAGAAAAGGCCAATAATTTTCTTGAAAATGGCAATGCATCATGTATAATATGTGCTGAACAGAAAGGCTTTTCTTTTAATGATTGGGACTGGATACCTCAGCCAAAACCACTTGAATAGAACAGCTTTTTACTGCCTGAAAAAAAACCATAAATCTTTGACAGTTGTAAGTGAACAGATACCAGGAAGAAGAATGGCATACAATGTTCAAAGCTGATTTTGTCCCCTTTTAACACTGTAAGTAGCACTCACTGTAACATACGGCAATATTTACCTCAATTCCTGTCGTGCTTGTTCCGCCAAAACTGAATATGCTTGAAATTTAGATTACAAAACACATAGATTTGCAACACTTTTCTGAGTGCTCATAGTCATACTTAAATGAAAGAACAGAAAGCCAAGTACAGGTGGTAGAAATTACATCTGAGATGAACTGTAACATGACTGTGTTAACACCTTGTGTTAGAAACCTCTAATCTGAAGATCCAAAAGACTTAAATAGCCACAGGCATGTAATTCATTATAATACACAGCAATGTGCCAAGATTTTTCTTGTTTACAAAACTGAAGATACAGGGATTAGTATAAACTTTAAAAAGTCAGGAGAAAATTTTGTCTGAATTTGTGTTAACTTATCACTGACAGCAAAAAATTGGCTACACGTGATCTGGAGGTATTAAAAAAATCCATAATAGGAATTGGTGAACAAATCTAAAATATGCTTAGAGCAGAATATCAGTTTAGACAACCTGGGTTTGTCCCCCATGCAAAAAGACATGCAAAGTAGCAGCTAGCACCTGTCAAACATAGCATACCTCTTTCACAGGAGGCGGCAAAGAGTGGTAAATGTTATTCAGAATCGGGATGCTAGCAGTATTCTCTTCATAAAATTGTCTAAAAATAATTTTATTTGGTACTAACAGAACTACTTAAGTAAGTTCTTATATTTTAATAGATACAAAGAAAGTCAATAAAATCTCAATTATTTCCACTTAATGAACTGAGATGTGAGAGTAGCATCTCATCCAAGACATTGTATGATATTGGACCACATACAAAACTGTATTTTCCTCTTAGTTTAAATAACTATGCACTAGCTAGATCACATTTTGATTGAAAACAGATATTCATGAAACCTGAAAATAGGGTATGGTTCAGCAAATGGATGTTCTTACCTCCATGTCTTCCTTAACTTGCTCTTGCTGATCTCTCAACTCACCAAAAGCATCAATAATTAAACCTAGGGTTTAAGTTAAAATGATAGTTAATGTTCAAGAACAGAACTGTGACAAAGAATATTTGGAAATCCAAGGACAACTATGACAAAGAATATTAAATGAGAATCTGGTGCGTAAATAATACAAGCCAATATATATTCCAAAAACAACTCAACACCTGAAGAAAAATGAGCAAGTCAAAGAAAATGGCTACCAGTAACATGGCTGGCAGTACCATTTGGAATTATAAAATGGGACAAGCAGACTTTGGTTTTATTCAGTGTTCTAATCCTGACTCAGTACATGAAGAAGCATGTGGTTTCACAGTGATGGAGGCTTTACTACAGAAGGAATACTACTGTACATTTCACAGAGTTCAGGGATTTATTGCACGGAAAACGCAGAGAGGCCCAGAGCTCCGTGCACCCTCTCTCATTATGGTTGTCATGTAGTACAAGGTTCCACTGTCAGAGCTCTGTAGAATAGGTCATTTCAGGGAGAAACAGAAAGAAGAAAAACCACAACAGGCTCTATGACTCACATTATAAATTCTTTATGATTTTCCCTTTGCTTACACCAATACAAATAAGGACTAACTCCACAATCATTATTGACACTACTGTGCTGTAAAACTGATGAATAACAGAATCATAGAATTGTTTAGGTTGGAAAAGACCTTTAAGATCATCAAGTCCAGCCGTTAACCTAGCACTGCCAAGTCCAACCACTAAACCATGTCTCTAAGCACCACATCTACACATCTTTTAAACACCTCCAGGAATGGTGACTCCACCACTTCCCTGGGCAGCCTGTTCCAATGATTGACAACCCTTTCAGTGAAGAAATTTTTGCTAATACCCAATCTAAACATCCCCTGGTGCAACTTGAGACTGTTTCCTCTTGTCCTATTGCTTGTTACTTGAGACAAGAGACGAACACCCACCTTGTTACAACTTCCTTTCAGGTAGTTGTAGACAGAGATAAGGTCTCCCTCTCAGCCTCCTTTTATCCAGGCTAAACAACCCCAGTTCCCCCAGCCCCCAACACAAGACTTGTGCTCTAGACCCTTCATCAGTTTTGTTGCTCTTCTTCCGACACGCTCCAGGACCTCAATGTCTTTCTTGCAGTGAGGGGCCCAAAACTGAATGCAGTATTCAAGGTGTGGCCTCACCAGTGCTGAGTACAGGGGCACAAACACTTTCCTAGTCCTGCTGGCCACACTATTTCTGGTACAAGCCAGGATGCTGTGGGCCTTCTTGGCCACCTGAGCACACTGCTGGCTCATATTAAGCTGGCTATTGACCAATACCTCTTCAGCCACTCACAAAATGAAGAAACAAACAGTATGAGATATGCTACCTCATATGAGATTTTGCACCCTCCCCAAGCCCTTCAAAAAACTTGTTGCTTGAGTAAGAGTCATAAACAATTTGCCACAAGCTCAGAGCCACCTTCTAAACTTCCTTGTAGGAAGTTAGAAAGCATCCTTACTGCTGTCAAAATCATAAGTTAGCTAACTGTTAGCTGACAGAAGGCACTATCTGTAACAGCAACTAGACCTAGCAAAAATCATTACATGTTTTCCTAAAATCAAGAATATACTTCTGTTAATTTGTGCAGACTTTAATAAGAGATGATCTTCAGGGTATTCTTGAAAATCTTTTGAAGGTATGATATGTAAAGAGATGGGGGTTTTTAAGTACTTTATGTAATAACATTCAATATCATTAATAGAAATATAATAGAAAAAAACTTGACTTTCCAAATTTCAGTATCCACTATCCAGATTACAACAGTGAGCCACACTATCAGTCAAATAGTTTCACACAAATTCAGAAGCTAACCTCATGGCAGCTGATTTTCCATTGTCAGTAACCAGCTAAAGCTATTTCATACCAAGCACCTTTCTTTACTCCTTGACATTGTTCAAGTAAGGAGGTATCACATCAAAAAGAGGTTTTTACGTAAGAAAAGATTAAATCTCATAAAGCTACGTTCCAATTTTCACACCACTACCACCAATGTGAAGATTTGCCAGACAGTCAAGAACATTAGATTCTGGCAGGGGGAATACTGACAGAACCCGCTACTGATTTTGTCTACATAAGCTCACAAATGGTGACTTATACTGAAAGACAATTTTAAGGTATACCACAAGATTTCTTATTACTTCTCTTGCTGATCATTTACAGGAAGCTTTTAGAAAGGACAATGAGAAGATAGAAACTGTAGTGACACCAGTATTCTCACAGCAAAGAGGGTTTTTTGTTTCCACTGATGCAGTTAGAGCCTGTTGATTTTACAGAGACTAGGATAAAAACCAGCTGGGTGTGATTTACTTTATAAATCTGTGCTTCATGATCTGCCTTGGTGTCCTGGTTGAATCTTAGGTGTGTGATTACTGTAGCACTAAGATCTTTGTACTGCTAAATAAGGCTTTCAGTCTTACCATGGGTTACAAGCATATACCTTGAATAATTGCAAGCAGGATAACAATCACAAAGAAGAAGAAAGTGATGTCAAAGATAATCCGGTAGATTTCATATTCGTCTCCTGCTGGATCCTCTATTTCATCACCAATGCCTCCACCTGCTCGTACTCCAACATACATGTGAAACATGTAGCACTAGAAAACACAAATCAAAGTGATACAAAATTTTTCTGCAGCTAAAAGTAAAAATATCTATTGTTGTAAATTCAGTAACTGTCAGAACTGGTCTATGGTCTAGCAACTACACTATGTCAAGTTATTTATTTTTCTCCCCTTTGAGGTTATGTATATTTTTGAGGGAGGTGAAATGCTGCTGTGCAGCTGAAGCTGCAGTATTTCACGTTCTGTCATTATGCAGCAGTTCAAAAAGATCAAAGATTCAACTACCTTAAGTCCAGCAGCACATGAAAATCATTGCAGTATTGTGCAAATAGGAAATACCATTACCACCCGAGCCACCTCTTTTTCCATTTTCCTAGCTCAAAATTGAATGACTTTCCCCATCTTTGGTGTTTTAAACAAAAATTAAAAGAAAACCTCAACCAAACAAAACCTTTTGAGAATGTTTGTGCAGAGGACAGGCTAATAATAATAGAAAAAAATTGAGACTAATACTGTGAAACTATGATCTGAAAAGTAGCATAATAGGTCTCTCGGTATAGTTATGTGGGATACTGACAATGAAAAATTTCCAGTTTATCATGCTATAATTTAATAGAAAATTATGTTATCACTCTCAGAGGTCTGGAGCAGGGGACTGGTTCTTTTTCTTTAAGGAGCTTTTCAAGCTACAGGTCCCGATTTCTCACTCCCTATCAAAATATAGTGATGACAATAACAATAACTAACTCCTAAAACCTAACCATACAAACCATCCATTCTTCTATTTCTATGCCACACTTAACCCCAAAATCCCTTATGTAAGAAATTGATACAGTAACACACAATTCAGTGACCAATGGCTGAAAAATGTAACAATTTTTAGAGATAGCTTTTATTTCACCTTGAAAGTCAATCATTAACTTAATGAGTGAATGTAGTGTTAATTATCTAAGAAGTTTTAAGTTAGTTTTCTATTTCTAAAAATAAAAATATATTCTCTTTACTTTTTTCTTTCTTTCTTTTTTTTTTAACATCACATTGCAAGTCTTACAGCTTTTACAAAAGACAACCCTGATTTTATAGCATGTCACATGTTATTCTAACTCATTCCTGTACAATATTATTGCCTTTTTGTAAGTGTATTTTCAGAGAATTACAGAGCAGGTCAGATCAGAAGGGACTTTGGGAGGTCTCTGGTCGAAATCCTGCTCCAAGCAGGGTTCATCACTGTAAGCTCAAAGTTGCTCTAAGTGCATCCTAAGGATGGAGACTGCACAACCCCTCTGAGCAACCTGATCCACTGCTTGGCTCTCCTCAGTCAGAACACCTTTCTCCACTTTATCTTCATGGTCTCCTGCCATGCATTGCTGTAAAGAGCCTGGATTTGTCTTCCCAATAACTTCTCCGCAGGCAATGGGGAGCTGCTCTTACACTCCCCTCCACCCTGAAGCTTTCTCTGCAGGCCCACACAAGTCCAGTTCCCTAAGCTTCTCCTCCCAGGGCAAGTGCTCAAGCACCTGACAATTTAGCAGCCCTTCACTGATTTATGCTCCAGTTTACCAACGTCTTTCTTGTACTGAATGTCCTAAACTGGACAAAAATACAGACATACTAGTCTGCCTCCACAGTTTATCTAATAATTGGGCTTTTAAATGGTGTCAGTTCCCTAGAAGTGATTCATATTGCGTAACACACTGAAATATACTCAACTTTGTTGTACATGATTACTTTCAGAAGGATATTAACAGCAACGCATTTTAGAAATTCTTTGTGATTTAAACTCTACCTACCATTCACAACCGCAAAGCCTGACAACATCTCAGTAAGAGCAAAATAATTTCCAGTGGTTCTGAGCACAGGAGAGATTTCAGCAACAGATTTGCCAATTGAAGATACTCATGGCAATTCCTGCTAAAGGAAACTGATGGATTTCCAAGCTTAAACAAGCATTTCAGTACCTAAATTACTTAGGAAAGTCCTTGCCTATAACTGACTCTCCTCCTAAATATCTTGTAGACCCTCAAGATTCAGAAGTACTGCCCTTGAGCTGACTTGGCTCAGCTTCTCAGCTTGTAGTTGTTTTTCATTTTTGAGACACTATAGCAAAGAATACCACCACATTTCTTCTATTTATCTATAGATGTGTTTAACATACACAGGGTATATCTAGTTGTTAGATACATATGTTCATTATATTTATTCCTTTGCCTTCAATCATCATCCTTCCTGTTGCTGGCTAATGATATGACTGTATGAACAGGAATTACAAGAAGTTTAAGAAAAAATTTGGAAAGCAAAATAAGACTTACTGTTAGCATATCATCACATTTCATGTCTGGCATATCACCATCTTCACTCTTGTTGTAGAACTTGCGGAAAAAATTGAATGCCACTACTGTATACAAGTATACTACTACTGCCAGTAATCCCACTGTTAAGACAAGCTGGAAGACAAAATTATTGAGTGGATATAACACCACCATAGCATTATGCTATATAATTTTCTTTGCAAAAAGAGAAGGAAAGTAACAATAATCTATATGTACTAGCAGAAGGAAAACTTTCTTTACTTTTTCTGTCTCTCTGCACATCTTTGTAACATTTGGTAATATATCTGCATATTTTCATGCAAAGATTGCGCATTTCACCTGTTTTATTTTGAAGGAAAACTATGCTTCAGAAACATGAAGACAAACATTGCAAAATGTAGTGGATACACATGCAAGCAAACAATCCATTAGAATCATATAAACCCCACACAATCAGACAAAAATATCTGAAAGTTTACTACCTAATAGTAATAATACTACTATTCAATATCACCTATTATATAATTGCAATATAGTATTTCTACTAATTTAATACTGAAACAATTTTGTTTTCATCTATGAAATCACATATAAACCAAACTGTTCCTAATATTTTAATATCTACCTCAGAGAAGCATCAACAAAACCCCCACTGCTCAATTGTAGCATCATTAAAATTTTGCCTTGAGCTTTATAGAAAGCAGCTGGAAGTGAACTGCAATGTCCTGCAAATTGATATTTCACTTGCACAGCTGCCAAACCTAAAAATTTCCTTATTGTAAGTGATTTGGTAAAACTTCAGGACTATTTTTAAAAGGTGAGACACTTCACTTTTTTCTAAGTGCAGACTCATTTTTTTTTTCTTTTAAGAAATCAGAATTGAGAAGGTAAGAAATTCTGTACTTTAAAGGGCAAAGAATGCAGCATGTTGACTTCTATAACTTTTCAAGACACAATTTTTGTTCCACAAATTATACTTAAGTTTGCCACGTACATTAAAACAAATAACAGTTTGTCAGGGTGAGTTCATACTTAAGAGTCTTCTATATATCATGCACTTCACTAGCTATTTTGAAATATAAACTGTGTCCATTTAAATGTGTATTACTTCTTTAAAAATGTTGACAAGGACAGTGTATTTGAAGGCAGAATTAAATTCAATCACCCTTTGCATTTATGAAAAATCATTACTAATAATTTTATGTTTCTCTAGTATCAAACTGCTTAAAACAAAAGAGGAAAAAAAACCCACAAAACCAACCTGAAAAATAACTTGCTACTGATAAATTTTGAAATCGCCCTTGCCACCAGACTTCTAAAGCATATATATTGTACAAAGTCAGAACTGAAGTTCCATCCTACTACAACAGCACATAAGTATACACAACAGAGAAGACTTCAACGTTACCAGTCCCAGCCCACTTGAATAAGATTTATATTAGCTGCCTTGCTGGAAGATATTCTAAGCAAACCAAGGATGGATTTTTGAAGTAGGAAGGCCTTGAGTCTGAGTTCCTCAGTCTTGAGGAACACTAAGTCTCAGGTTACATTAAATGGCATTCCTACAACAGATCTCAGTAAATGAAAAGCTTCAGTTATTTTCTTTACTTAAATCAAAAGTGCGATTTCAGACTTTATAGTTTCTTTAAGAAAAGATTTCTTAAAATCTTTAAAAAGAGCTGAGGTTCTCAAACAGTCCTCTAACAGACAGAATAACTAGGTCTCAACTGGATCTTTCTTTAGATGAATCTTGAAAAAAGCTTAAGCAGCAACTTTATGACACAGTTGCTCTTAACAGAGACTGCCATACATCCCAGTCACATTTTCTCATGCTTATAAACCCCACTGGCTAGTTTCCCCCCTGACCCAAGTTCTAAACTTCATGATGCAAGAACAATTCTGTTGTCAATTTGCAGAGCAGCTGAATTAAGTCATGAAGTGATCTTTCCTGTGTACTCTCAAGTAAAAAAGGTGAAAAGAGATAGTTGATACCTGTTTGCCATTGTGGGTCACTGATGACAGGATAGTTCGCAATGTCTTGAATCCCATTGCAATGTCAAGGAGATGAGCGGCAAAGAAAAAATTGTTGTAATGGCCAAGGACTGACATGGTCATGTACCATGCTAGGTAAAGGAAAGACTAACAGAAAAAACAAGTACATCACAAAATAAATCTCATGGCTATTATCTTTAATTTAATTCAATACAATACTAAGGAAAGGTAGAAATTGCTTGAATGTGCTTTTCTTTAAATAGAAAACAATTTTTTTTTTTACATAGAATTTTACTAGACATCTTTGAGAATTTTCTCTTTGTGCAAAAATATTAAATCAGCAAATACAGAGTTCACAAGACATTGTCAAAATTGACATTTTCTAAATTATAATTTAGAAAAATTAATTTTTAAATTCTTAAACTTTTATTTGTTTGTTTCTAATGAAGAAGGGTTTTTTTGTTTTAAATGATTTTTTTGTTTATTAATTTGACTTATTACATTAAAATATTAAGTCCCTAAGGTTGCTAATGACAAATTAAAGGACTCTGCAGGCAACAAAATTAATTTTACAATTAATTCAAACAACTAAACCTACTATTTTAACATGTAAGTATTATTTAAGTAGTTTACTAACTATTACAACAAATGTTAATTTCATATTTTCCCCTATCATTTACTTTTTATTGGACTTAAAGACAAGTAGATATTTATAAGAGAAATTACAGTCCTCTCCCTTAGAAAAAACTTAACCCTGAACAAATTTTTACTCTTTACAGATCATGTTCTCTGTAGATCTGGAGACTTATCGTTCCACTCCTCCTGACTAAAGTCACATTACACTTTCATTCTCTGGCAGTTCTAGTTCCAAAATCATTTGTTCCCCAATAGTTTCTTCCACTAGTAAAATAAGCTGAGTTAGGCAAGCAATAATCATAAGACTCTTAATAACAATATGATGAGGGACTTCTTAAACTGCAAGGTATTTTAACAGTCAATCTTGTTTATCTTTTTTTTTTTGTGACTTTAAAGATTCATTTTTTCAAATTATTAAAATCATCAGTCTCATTCTGTGTCACATCCTGCTACCAGTTTCAGTAATACAAATTTCAGCAATTCCACATACATTACCTATATGGATCTGACTGTGCTCCAGGAATAGTCAAGTGTTCATAAAGTTTATGAACAATATGAAAAATGGCAATTAGAATTTATATAGTCAGCTTTCTAATTCTACAGTGCAGTGCTTGCTTATTGCTCCTGAGTAAAGCACATCAGAAGGGGCAGGGGGGAGGGCGGGGGGGAATTGACTGACTTTCTGTAGACTAATACCTATGTAACTGGGAAAAGATTTCAGCAACGTCTTTTTAAGCTTCCAAAATTGTCTTCATCTATGTAGTAAATTAAAGATAATCTAGAGTACTTCATACCTCCCTTTGAAGCATTTTGGGTTGTATATTGGTTTTTACAAGGTGAATATATACACAGAGAGAGAGAGAGAGAGAGAGAGA
>VXBL01009547.1:68042-131046 GCA_013400195.1 Aramus guarauna
CCCCTTTGAAGCATTTTGGGTTAACAAGTGTATATTGGTTTTTACAAGGTGAATATATACACAGAGAGAGAGAGAGAGAGAGAGAGAGAAACTTACATTATCAGTGAAAACAACTCCTAATTTCCACATCTGATACTTAACATCAATGGAATTTAGCCTGTAAAAATAAATAAATACATTGCATTTTACATTAAAACACAATAGGAAAATATGCAACGCAATCTGTAGGAAGTATATTGTCACATAAACACAGGAGACAACACCTGATCTATTTCTCCAAAAGCTGAAATACATCAGAACCTTGTTCTAATTCACAATTTTACTCCAGAATGGACCTGTCNCTGTTCTCAAGACAGATCAGGTTCATAGGGTGTTATTCAGAAAACAACACCAACAACAACAACAACAAAAACAAACAAACAAACAAACAAACAAAAAAAAAAAAAAACCAAATAGAAAAAAATTAATAAATACTGTTTTGGAATCATCAGACCTAATGCTGATTGACATCTACAATGTTATCACATACATACAAGTGAAGTGAACTGTCTTTATAATCCATGGAGATTTTTTTTTTTATTGACCCATCTAATGTCAGAAAATTTGCACCCCAAAATGCCTATTCTTGACAATTAGTTATGATAGCATACCTTGGGTGATACCATTAGATGGCATTAAAGACAAAGTGAGGTGAAATGAATCTCAGCTTCTGTCCTTTGCTTTTCCCACAGATATCAGGAATAAACGTGAATGAAAGAGAAATGAATATTAAAAGCTTTTGCAGAAAAGGACCTGTGGTTCTTGGTGGATTGCAAGTTGGGCATAAGCCAGCAATGCAGTCTCACTGCAAAGAAGGCAAATGGTACCCCTTGCTCCATGAGGAGGAGTATTGCCAGCAGGTCGAGGGAGATGATCCTTCCCTTCTAATTCAGCACGGGTAAGGCCACACCTGGAGTCATATATATACGTCTGGGCTCCCAGTTTCTTACAAAGGTTTTGTTGCTTTGTTATATTTTATATATATATATATATATACACACACACATACCATTTAATTTGTTGTGTTTTTTTTTTACCTATGCAAAGTCAACAAATTCCTTGGTTAACAAATCTAAAACTTCTCATAAGGTGGCATGACACTTTTTTTAAAGAACGAGAGTTGATCACAGTTTACTAGGCACATTGATGGCACGGTCAGCAATTGGTTTTGCTTCATTATTCCCGTCATGGCAGACACAAATCTTTAGAAAATAAAGCCGAGGGCTTCTCCTGAGTTTCTTCCATGGTGACTCAGGCCATAGTCACTGGGTGACATTTACTGTCTGATTAGGATCACAGGGATGATATTTGTATAACAAACCAACTACACACACTAGAGAAATAAAAGCTGCAAGTTTTTTCGCTATTTTTTTTTTCTAACAGGCTTTCAAGTTTACAAGGATGGAAAGAGGCATCCATAACAAAATTTCGCATTCATATCTTGAAAGAAATTATTAGATTCATGCTAGTCTCAAAGGTCCCCAAACTGCTACGCTACAGATACCGTAGAGCACTCAAAGATAAATCTAGCATGCTGCCATTTTGTCAAAGCTAGGAATGCTTCTTGAACAATCCAATGGTTTCTCCAACAACAGTCTAGCACAGCTAGGAGCTGCTGATAACGTTTTCGTCAAGTCCAAGTTATAAGAAAATTTTCTAGCCCCAAATTTAAGTTATTAAAGAAATCAAAATTTATAGAAAACTGTCCTAGAAGGAAGGGGTGGGGAGAAAGGTAAAAAATGTTAAGAATCATTTCTCATTCAAATATTGTTCAATAACATATTCAGGTTGTAAAATGAACCAAAACCTCTTGAAATTTATTTCTGAAAATATTATTGTAGCACGTGAACTTCTTACTTTATTCTGACCCAATACCACTCAATTCTAGTGTCAGGCATATTCTTGTGACTATGTTCCACCTATTCATAACTATATTACTCTTACATATGAAACACCACAGACAGGACTGCTTATGGATAGGCAGGATACTCTCTCATGAAAGGGCAAAATAAACCAGCACCAGGGGAACTCATCTCTAGGTGATTTAATTTGATGATCTTATATTTTACAAACAGTAATAGCTATAGATCTCCTAAAAATAATATGAATATTAATCTATATAAAAAAGGAACTGTTCATTTTTCCATATCTTCATTTTTTAAAGTAAGTCTGATATGGATAGCAAAGTAATAATAACATGCAGAATACTGCATTCTCCTTTCTATTTCTGCTCACTACCTTGATCAAGTAGCTCAAAGACTTAAAAAAATATTAAGTCATATAAAAATTAAGCTCTACAGCTGTGAATCAAAAAGTAAGATGTTTCAAGTTTCCCTTGGAATATCATATTATATTAGATGAATTTCCTAGTCTGAATAAATTTTTGACTTCTTTCTGCACCATTGAAGAGGTTTCATACACTGTAGTACTGTACTTACAGTAGCTGAGTTTAGTGATGGTGAACAACGGCACAGTGTGGGAACACACAACGTGAATAAACAATGGGAAAATTGTGAGAAATTGCCTTTATTACATTTGGCTGCAACCTGCACTAGTATTTCATCACCTTCAACAACACCCAGACTTTTTACGGCGTTCTTGAGGCCTACTCCATTCAGCTGGTGCAAGAATAACACAGTAGGTTTTCAAAAGTTATTATTCCCTCAAAAAAAAAAAAAATCCTTAGGCGATCAAATGATACTAATGTTAACTGGAATCAGAAAATTCTGAACTTTTCAGCCTGACTCATTTTAATGGTTATACATCAGAGCTGTTCAGAGCAGGTACAGGACATTGCCAGCTGAGGAACAACTATCATTAAGTTCAAACTGAAAAATAGCCTTGCAGTAGCATTTAACCTTTTTCCAAAATGACAAACTAAAACTGGGAAGAGTCAGTTTTAATTAGTTAGCTCTTCACATTAACTTTCTTAGCAGACACTGAAATTTTCTGTTCTTTCAAGTTGTTTCAGGAGGCTAATCTAAAAGAGAAAACAGTTCAGAAAGATAACATCTTTCTAAAGCTATAAGAAAAATCATTAATGAAAATATGATCATTCTTACCAATTCATGGGTTTCAGTGTAGGTTTTTAGGAACACCTTCTGTTAATGTTACTATTTGTACAGTAGAAATCATCCCATCAGATTAGAAACACTATTTATTTATTAGTCAACTGGGTAGGAATGTTATAATTTTTATTGCACTGTGTCGAAATACTGCTGATTCTGTGCTAGATTTGTAAATCCTGTGGTGCTAACATCATATCAGGTATAAATCTTGGGACTTCAAGTGTAGAAACTACCTCAAATAAAATTCCTTACTTTTGCCATTATGGGCAAGAGGCAGGCTGTCACCTGAGGGACAAGTCTACTAGTTTATCAGAGACAATACTGTTCTCCAAGGCCCTACATTACTAACAAGGGGGTTACCTGCTCCAGAATCTTTTGAAAACCTAGGTTATGTTTCTCATGACAAGGAAGAATAAGACCTTTTAAACTCTTTCACATTCTGAGGCCAACTGCACTCATTCTTTGTACACTTCACGTTTATTATATGCTTTATCTTCTCACCAAATGATGGAAACCTCACATCTTCCAGGAGAAAAATAATTTCATTTTTCTCTTCTTGAAAGGGGAAGAATACTTCTACCATGTGAGCATTCAACAGAAGCTCTGCTTATTTTCCCCCAAATTAGCCTTATGTCACTGATTGCTGAAAGTGCTTGAGTCTCTTCTATTGTCTCTGACTAGACTAATGACTGCAGATCCAACAGCAGGTAGGAAGCTAAAGGGACTGAGAGGTAATCCTCACTATGAACACCTCTGATCATTAACTTTCATCTTTGTGTCTTTCATGGTATTCTCTCAAATATACTTCATCTATGCTGCAGCTAGTTTAACACCATCCACCTCAGCAGGAAAACTCATTCAATGGAAAACCTGTGCACTGTCTTAAATCCAGTGTGCAAATTTTAGCTGTCTTTACTGTCTAATATATAGTAAAGCTCCAACTGCACCATTCTCCTTAGTTGGTTATCTTTAATACTGCAATATATTTAAATAAATATTTAAATATTTAAATTCATATTTATAAATCTAAATACACACACACACATATATATATATATAAAAATACTCAAGACCACATCCATGAGCTGAATGGCTCTTCCAGAGTTAAAATATAACAGTACACTGAGAATTTTTTATGCAATATGTCAGTGGGATGGGCAGGAACGTCTGAATAAGCATGGTCACTTGCAGGTAGAGTGCTCCAAGTCCCTTGCAAAAAGACAGATGGAAGGGAATCCCAGGTTATTTGCCCACAGGAAAGAGGAAGAAACAGTAGGAGCTAAGGGTCAACCAGACAGAAGTAAAAACTGGTTCATTTCTGTCGGGAATGGAAATGCTACATGCTGCATTTGCCTTCTGTGTTGTGAGAGACTTAGGTATCTGGCCTGGCCTCAGCCTGGGCCACCTCCTCCTGGCACACGCAGAATCAGAGGCACTAGAGCTGGGATACAATTCTTTTTTTTTTTCTTTTTTTTTGCCCTGAAGTGGTGCAGTAAGGGTTCAACTCCAGTGCTCTTCCCACCTCTTTCTTCATTGCACTGTAATTATATTTCAAATGTTGAATCTGGAATATGCCTAAGTTTTAGTAGCTTCAGTAGTGTTCATTTTTGAAACTGGTAAAAAGTGGATACATGTACCTTCCTGAAGTGTAAGAATTTTATGCAAATGGTTCTGTAAATTTCTGTCATAGTTGTTTATTTTCCTACAGCATAGTCATCTGTTACATGTATGGAATGATTTCTCCAGGGAGAACATGCAAGATGGATGAGGTTGTAATTTATTTTTTAAACGTAAATAGCATGGAGTAGATGTTAGAGATGTAACAAAAAACTGTCATCCTTCAGGCTTGATTCAGAAATTGAGTATTTTATCAGCCTTCTCCAACTGCTTCATTCTGGTCTGTTTTTTCAAGAGTATTCACTGCAACATTATTTCAAAGTTCTTCCCAAATATGAGTCATGAGCACACAGGGAAGGGAAAGTAGTTTCTTTTTTTTTTTTTTTTTAATACCAATAATAAAAGTAATAAACATAAAAAAATAAAAATTCCAAACTCAAGCATGGGTCCTACTATAATCCAGCAGCAAAACAGCAGGTAAGAAAGTATTCTGGAAAGTACTTCTGCCACAATATTAAATTTTATTCAGTATTGCAATGCCACAAAGTCCTTAGACCTTAATACTGTACCTGACTGATTATTTAGATGGACTCCAGGTTTATTTATCCATCTTTACAAAAGATGGATATTAAAGATCCATCTTTACAAAATCAGCCCTTGCTTCAATGCAATTCAAATCTACTAGTGGTCCCACTGCCCACCTCATATAATCTTTCCAAATCCATTGATAAAAAGTTGCTTTCAGAGCAAGTTATAAATAAACCCTTACACTAAAATCTCTGTAGCATTAAAAGCCCATCTGTTAAAATATATTTTATCTATTTGAATATCTTTTTTTATAAGGCAGAACTGAGAAAAACTTTTTTGCAGTGCTTTATAAAAACTGAGGATGTCCCTTCCCCAAGAAGGAAAATTCATGCAATTACTCTGAATGTCTAGGAGCTTTTTTTCAAGTCTGTCTCACAGATGATAGGCAAATACACAGTTTAGGGAAAATAACTTATAAAAAGTTGTGAAGACTAATCATTTAGCTTCCTAGATTGTACTGGTCACTGTCACTTAAATTTATTCCATCACTTTATAATTAGAACACATAGTGCTGATTTTGCCCATTCTTTCCAGTTGAGGTGAACTGAGAGACCTACGAAAAAGTTTCCAGTCCACTTATAATGACACCATCAAAACAGTGGGAATACGATGCATTGAAGCAGCTGTGCACTAAATTAAATCTTCATACATAAAAAAACAGTGGAGTCCTGCATGTATGTTGTCTATAATGAAATAAATTCGCTATATTATTCAACTTAAGAATTGATTTATCTCATCTAGCTATACATAAAAGAGCAACAAGAAAATTCAAAGCTGAATGACAAACCTTGAATGCTTGATCTTAACTTACAAAAACCCCAAAAACAAAAGAAAAACCCCAAACAACAACAAAAAAATAATCACACAAACAAACCAGAAGCAAATGCTTACACAGCAGATAAGGAGCTATCCTTCTTTGGTTTCTTCTTTTCTCGAGCATCACTAAAATCGAGAGCAGCTTTGTCCATTCCCAGTAATTCACTGATCCTGTCACGGCCATAGAACTCACCATATTTATCCATGACCTAAAGTTAGGAGGAATGTGCAATCAGTTGGTTAGACCGGCTGTTTTCTAGTCTGGTTTCTGAAGACAAGAAGTTTAACATATACAATCATTTTCATCTGTCTGTTTCCATCTGACTATCATATCAGTCAGTAATTTATTTTTTTTTCTGCTCAAATGCAATCAATTTAATAGAGGCAAGAGGTGGGTATCAAAGATAAGATGACCTACGCATTTAATGAAACCAGAAAGTGGAAAGCAATGCAGCAGAAGGCGAATAAATAAATCAATATCATCACTGACAGGAAAAAAAAAAATACTGTGAGGTCACACAGGAAAGATGTTTTCAATATTCTAGCTACATGAAAAGCTCTGATTAAAATAAGATTTCTCAAAGACAGTATTTGACCCTTATTAGTTATTCCTTCTAAGAAGAAGAAGAAAAAAAAAATATTCTGTTTAAAAAGGTGTTTAAAATAACCTGAATGCCTTGATTGGGAATTTTGGATTTTTTTTTTCTTTTAAGGGGAAGAATTTCACTTTGAAACAGTTGTGGAAAACGCCCTCACTTATTAACTAGTTCCATTACATGATTTTATGATCGTATTTTTGTTAGTTAATAATGCAATGAAACTATAATACACATAGAATATGTAGGAATCAAAAGATCTTGAACAAAGAGTTACAGCTAAAAACTATTTTCAGTGAATTCAAACTATCCTCCATCTCTTTCTTACAAAATTTAACACATTTCATAAGAAACTTTTATGGAAATGAACATTTACTTGCACTCATTCTCACTGAACAAACAGCTCCTTCCTAAATATTATCTCTCCTCATTTTCAAAAGAATACTTAAAGAAATACAAGATTTTGGAAAACCAGATCATAACTGAATAACTCCTGCAGGTGCAGTGGTATTTTACCAGCTTTCTAATAAGCAATACTTTAAATCTTTATTGATATTTTTGCAGATTTTTAGAGACAAGTCTTCTTTGTCACATAACTGAAAACAGTGCTTCATGACTGCAGATCATTCACTAGGCTGGGGATTTAAGTATATTTATATATAAATATAAATAAAAGAAAACATTCTTTGCAAAATACTGTATTTGAAGGCACTTAAATCTATGTAGAGCAGTTTGTCAGCCAAAGATAAAGTACCAAACCTTCCACACAATTTAAAACCATGCTCCTTTCCTTTTAATAGGAACCTACTACATTGACAGAAGCAATGTAAAATTTTATTTTCTTTCTTGAGTGCTCTGTGTAAGCTACTGCCTCCTCTTTGCTCAGATAGACAGATAGAAACATGTATCTAACCTCCTGAAATATGCAAAAAAATACTTTCAACAGCAAAATGAATACACAATTCAAAGCATTTTCAGACAGGTTGACCTAAAACTGTTATGAAGCAGAAGAGCCACCAGTATTTAAAAAGACTTATTTCCAAAAGTGTGATTCAAGATTGGCATTAAATGGTGTAAAGGAGGGGTAAATCTGATCCACCACCATCAACACTCCTTTTTTCAATTGTGACCAAATGCACTAGGAAGATTATTCTTGTTGTAAGCTACGGTGCATACATTTATTTTCTAAGACCAAGCTGAGAAAACATTTAACATAACATTCGTAAGAAATTAACTTCATCTCTGCTTAGGGAAGACTATTTTTGAGAGAGAGAGATTGTTAGGTTATCTGAAGAAGCTCATCTGCACACCCACAAAGGACCACAGAGAGACAATGGCTGGGGGAAGAGTCCAAAGAATACCCTGCCCAGCTACTCCCAGGCCCATCACAGGACCCATCAGTCCATTAAAGGTCCATCTCCTCAAGCCTGGAGGAGCACAGGGGCACAACGGCAGGCAGGAACCCAAGCAACAGACTCCCAGTGAATGGGCACCCTGCCTGGTCCCTCCCAGGGTTGTCCCAGGAGAGCCTCAGNCCACAGAGAGACAATGGCTGGGGGAAGAGTCCAAAGAATACCCTGCCCAGCTACTCCCAGGCCCATCACAGGACCCATCAGTCCATTAAAGGTCCATCTCCTCAAGCCTGGAGGAGCACAGGGGCACAACGGCAGGCAGGAACCCAAGCAACAGACTCCCAGTGAATGGGCACCCTGCCTGGTCCCTCCCAGGGTTGTCCCAGGAGAGCCTCAGCCCCAGTGTCCAGGTGTGAAACCCATCAAGATGAGTCACTGGGAGCAGCTCTCCAGATCACCTTTCAGACTAAGAGGGTTACTGCCCAGGGAGGTGGGATACATTATGGGATGACGAAGGAACACCATCTGGGGATTGCACGGAATTTATTATTGGATGTTATAGGGAGGAAGTAAAGGTGGGAAAAGGGGTGGATTTAGGTGATTTGAGGAGGAACAAGTGTGGGAAATAGAGTGATAAGTGACAAAATGGGACAGATGCACGTACATGGTTTATTTTAACTTCATATTTAATATATTTAAAAATAAGCCTTACCTTTCTTTTCACAAATTTGTCCCAGTAGTTATTTGGAAAAGACCTGAAAAACACAGATAAAAAGATGACATTTTAGAGAATCACAAGAAGATGCAGCAGTTACTAAGATGTCATAAAAATTACATACTGATTTTGTTTCTAAGAGGCTCTTTTTTGTTGCTATCACCAGCTAGTCATTTGTGAAGTCACTGGTATGAAAGTTGCCAAATGGCGTTCGGCCTACCATGTTAATGTGGCTGGGAAAGAGCGGCAGGGCCGATGCCTGCAGACAGGGCTATAAAGCAGCTGGATCGCACAGTGCCGCGAGGCAGAGAGTTGGGACTTTAAAGATGTTCCTAAAGGAGAGCCTTCAAAAGACACTAAAAGGATGCAAAGCACAGTTCACTCGAACTGACAGCAATACACAATGATCACTGTGCTTACCAAAATATTGGTATATATAAATATTCAATTTTTTTTTTCTTTTATGGAACAGAAATTATTTTAAAGCAAAAACCTGGGAATGAATAAGATTAGAAAGTAATAGTAAACACTAGCATAACAGATGCTTGAAATATTTTGTATATATTTCTTAGAAATACATCCCTCACAATTGTTTATTTCGGACAAGCTGGATGATCAACTATATAACTGTGGAGACTGAAGAACAATTACAATTCCTTCCAAAGCTGTAAAGAGACAGAGTAGGTAAAAACTCACTGTGTGTTGATTACAAGTCTATCCCACTGTCCTTTAATATCATCTTCTGATGGCTGTTCAGTTATATACAGCCCATCAAATTCCAATTTCCTTGCCACTTCCTTTTCTCTCTTAAAAATAACCAATGGAACCTGCAGTTGAAAAAAAGAAATATCAGGAATTATTTAAAATGAACTGGTATGTCTGCAAATTTTTAAGAAAAGCTGGTTGTTATGAAAAATTAATTATGAAAACTGAACAAACCAAAAGTAGTATTTAAAAAAATAAAAAGACTTGACAATTGCCCAGAACACTGCATAGGTATAGATACGTAAAGACCAGATCACTCAGAATCATGTAACTACAGTGTACTACACAGCTGTAAAAAGATGGCCAAAAACCCTGAAAAGGAATCCTTCAAATAAAAATAGTTCTTCAGTGCTACGGAGCTAGTAGAGCTAGTCAAGTGAAAGAGAGCTAAAATAAAAATAGTTTTTAAATGCTTAGAAATTCTAGTGCCAAAAAAATTCATTTTTGGGATTACACTTTTGGATTGCGTTTTGATACCCAGAGGTGTTAGAGGTTGCCTTTCATTTGTTAAAGAACTCCTGAGGTTTCACAGTGGGAAGCAAAGTGGTTTCATAGCACAGAGCGAAGAAAGACTGGAAGCAGTTAAAAGAAAAATCCTTAAATCACATTCACATTCCATACGCTGAATTTGTGCTCTGTAGTTCTTTGCCAGCAGCTAAGACACCTGAGCAGTAAAGATCAGGCTTTACCTACAAAAACAGTCTTTCATCAGTCGGATGACATTCAAAATTACATTCCAAGAAGGCAGATGTAAATAAATAGTGGTCCCAGTGGAGTGGATTTTTCTTAGAAATCTGTTATCAATAAAAAATAAACCCTACCTTTCCCTGGAATTATTTCACAGGTTCCCAAAATTCACCCATCCTGCATTACCCACCTTGACTGTATTACTAGTCAAGACTGGACATGAGTATACTGAAACAGTAATAATAAAAATTAGACTACTCAAGCAACATGGTGATTGCATTAGATGCAATAACAGTAGTTCCAATCTTATTTTCAGACAGCTAATTAAGAAAAATTTAGTGGCTTTCATGCAGAGCAGTCTCCAGAAGCAAACACATCATACACAGACCTGCAGTTATGAAGGTTTTCAATTTTGAAAGCAGTAAATCTCCAAAGACAGAGACTGAAATCAGGGTTTCAGAATTAGAAAGAAGGCAATTCATTATGGCAAATAATGATGATAATGTCTTTCCCTTCTAGACAGAGAATAAATGTAGTTTGAAAAAACAATGTGGGAAAGTAACCTAAAAAGTCATAGTGGAAAAAACTCAAAAAAATCTATGAGGTGGGAGAAGAGGACATCAAGCCTGCAGAGACACTTAAGGCAGAAATGAAAATCAACCACTTAATGCAGTCGTATGATGACCACTTGCCTCAACTACAAATGCAGACTGCGTCTTTTTACCATAGGAAAACTATTATCCATTAAAAGAGGAAAAGAAAAATATCAAGAACCACATAAAAGCTTGAAAAAGAAATTAAGAACTTACAATTGTAAGGGCAAATGAGCAACCATACTGGGTCATAGCAAAGGTCCATTTAATTTAGTACTATTTTGCACTTTGGCCTATAGATTTTGCCTTCGGGAGAGTGTAAAATGGGGGAAGTACATCCCATATATACTCCTTCCAGCTCCAGAGATTTATGGCATTTCGTCTTCCTAAACCAGAAGCAGCATTTTGCCAATAAAGGTGGCATCTTTATTTCTTACATCCCTAACAGAGATCTTCTGCAAGATATACCTTTAAAAGATGCTTAAGTTCCTGCCAAAACACTGCCACCAGATTGCGTATGAAAAGCAGGCATTGTCTATAGCCACAATTACGCAGGAGCAGTAGTCCAAAATGCCGCATACTTTTCAAAAGAGCCAGCTGACAGACTAGTAATGCAGAAAATGGCCACGTGTGCGCAGCTTGTCTTTGATAGTCACAAGCAGCTTCTGATACAGGTTATCGCTGTAATTGTCTGGCTGACATAGTAACGGTGCAAATGCTGATCCTATGATCCACGGTTAGCCCAGCAAATCAGGCTTTGGCCTGTAACTTCCTGAATTCACACATCACGTAACACAATTTCGGTGTAGGTTACGCTAACAGAACAGTGTTTCCTTTACATAGTCCCTCAACCTGCTTAAGCAAAGTTGCTATAGCTTTGTTCCAATCTACACCACTCAATGGGTAAAAAAGTTGGGAGCAAGAAGAAAAAACAATGATCATTTTTTCTTACTTTCAAACAGTAATACCCTATGATGCAGAAGAATGAGATGACTGTGTGTAGGATGGCCAAAATCCGCAGCGTGGGCTCCATGTAGCCACTGCTTTCTTCCAGGACATAATGCACTGCAATGACCCTCTGGTTGTCGCTTTCCAGGCTGTTCATCTTGGTACTTTCACCAGCAGATATCACAGGAACTTCCTTTTCTTCTGTCACAGCAGAGGTGGAGACCTGTTGAAATCACTGAATCTTAATATTGCAGCTGTATTCCTTTGACAGGAGCTTTACACTACTACAAGCTAAGTAATATAACTGAAAAAAAAAATGATACCAAGAACAATATAATTGTGAGGAAAGAATTTTTTGCATAAAAATGTCCACAGAGAATACCATACAGAGACCTTTTCATCTTGTTATAGCAATCTGTGATAGTGTGCATTTTCTTTCTTTTTTCCCCACACTCTGTCCACGGTAGCAAATTTGGGTCATGCTGAATTTTATCACATCAAATTCAAGAAACGGCATAGCCCTCTTGGAAGAAATCCAGTCAACTCCTGACATTCCCATATGTAGTCTTTATCAGCAGGGCTCTGCCAGAAACTGATTTGAGTCCGAAGACTCTAGAGTTGTAATAACAATACTAAAAGTCTTGACAAGGCAGATCAGTGAAATCCTAGGCAGGTTCAGATGATGTGACTTCTCCCTGTTGTACGCACCCTCTCAGGGGAGCATAATGGCACAAGAAAACATCTCAGCTGACATGTATTAGTTTAAGTTGCCAGTGAAGGCTGGACTTGGCTGAGTCACTGTACTGTGAAATGGATCATCTGAGGCACGGGTATGCCTTTCATTCTGCTGCCTCTGTTGCAGCACAGAACTTTGCAAATAGCTATTTGTGTACTGGAAGTCTATTATTACTTCACACAAAGACTTTAGCTCTCATCATATTAGATTTCTGAAGTGGCAGTATGAATCAGATATTTAATCTGTTAGGTTAGGAAGTTTTACCGTAGTACACTGTCTACAAAACCTGAATGTTTTTCAGTATACAATTTGGAAAGTAATATTTTGTCAAGTTTACCTTATAGAAAAGCAGAATGAAGTTGATGGCAAAAGCAACAAACAACGCCAACATCCTCATGTTGTAAAAGTTTCGTGCAAAATAATTCTGAAAATAGAAACAGAACATAAATACACTTTGCCTAATAATGATACCACCATCATTATTAGGTTGTTGCATGGGGGGTTTTTGTTTGTTTCCTCTATGGAGCTTTTTATAGAATTATAAACAGAAGAAAAAAAAAAAAAAAAGAAAAAATCAAACATTTTGAGCGGTGTATTGTACAAATTCTCTCCTACTCCATATGTGCAATAATGGATAAAGGACTGTTTGTTTAACTCTATGCAGAAATAGATGAAGGATTTCTAATTGTCTCTTACATCTTTTCCGTTATCCTCTGAATACACTTAGAGACAGAGACATGTAATAGTAATGTGATAGCAATACAGAAATCTCTATCTTCCTTGTACCTCAATATTCTTGCATATGGCAAATCATTACTTTTACCAAGAAACAAAAATGTCTGCACATATTTTTATTTTAAATATTTTTCTATTCCAAAATCAATTGTGTTTTTACCAGATCAGCAAAAAGTTCATCTGTGACCTAAGTACCATCAGTAGAAAGCTTCTCTCACAATATGATGCTATCAAAAGGATTGTAGAAATGTACATTTTCCCTTCCTGACAATTCACAAACTTTTCTAGCGCACATTTGGAATGCTTTAACTCTCACATGGGAATTCCTCTGTTTTTCAGCCCTAACCATAGATGACTATTAGTGAGTTAATAAAGGAGACTATTAGAAGAAAAATTAAATTAAATTTGCATGACTGCTACATGATTAGCCCAAAAAATGAATCTGAGTTCAAAGGCAAAACTTAAACACGTAATTCTTTATTAAGATTGTAACTGCAGTTTTGTAGGTTTGCTATGTTACTCATCTTAGAAGTAGGCTGTCCCTACACAATTGTACCTACTGAAAGGGAATTTCTTTTTACTTTGCATTTCACACTAGCCTCACAAAGTATGTGTGGAATCTCCTAGCAAATAAAAGCATGGATTTTAAATAGTTCCATAGCAAACTCAGGGATATCATATTTTATTGAGACACTCTCAGATACAGTTATATTCTTTTAATTAGTCTTATTTTCCACAGGTTTTGAGAAGTTTCTCAAATAATAACTTGTTATTTCATATAAAAGATCTCTAACATATTTTCTTATGAGTTTTAGGCTATGTAGTGTATCTTAATAAATTCTTTTTATAGGAGAGCTTGTCATTTCCCAAAGTTGTCTCTCAGTGAAAGACGAATCCTACCAGCTCACAAGCTGCTGTGAAAATTCAGAACATTTTATTCACATATAAATGCATGGGTGTTTTCCAATGATGGACAGGCATCTCTGAAGGTCTGGGTTTTGGACAATAATCGTTTTTCTAAGAATTAATATCTTGTGTGTTTCTTTTCTCTAACATTCCAGTTATAGCTTTGCCTTTATGTCCTTTTTATGGATGACAGTGGATAGAAAACTGAGGTTCATCAGATGCAAATTTGTCTTTACATTGGTAGAATAATATGGTGGTACACATCCCTGCCAACAGGTAAATAGTCTAGAGAACAGCTTACAAGAAGCTTCTGCTGGTATGCAATGATTTTCTTCCAGAAAGCTGATTCCTGAACTTCTGGTTCTCCATATCTGTGAGCATGAAGTTGTCTTAATTTCTGTTTCCCTTTGTCTTCTTTAGCTTTCTCCTCTTTTTCTCCATCTTCTCCTCTTAGGACACAAATGAAGCCAAAATATTATGTCAAGTTAATAAAATTGCTAAACCAAAAAATAAAATCACACCCTGAAAGAAACCATTGCATCTTTTCATGAAGCTCAACTAGTCATGACTCATGCAGTTCACACACACGAATAACAAGGAGACATATCCCTCCTCAGCCCAAAGCGTTGGCAAGGATGACAGTCTGGTTAAGTCTACAGATAATTAAACTTACCGGTTTGACACCTTGAAGTGAGGATGCTAACTGATAGAGGCAGGTAATGAAGAATCTGCCAACCTTATTACCTGAGAGTCTGCTTCATAATTGTGCAGCTAATACTTGCACTTTCAGTTGAGAGCTTGTCTGTATGAGTGCCTATATGTCTAAGTGCTCCCCTCCAACCTCATGCACTTGAACTATCTGGTTCCCACCAAGGTTGCAGAAATCTTTGGTTCTTCTTGCATTTACCAGCCAAACCTCAAGTTTTAAATTCTGCATTTCTGTTCATCTGAGGAATTCATAAGTACCCACTCCAGGAGGAGACAGGAATAAGAAACCTTGACACCATTTTATGTGTGATTATCACAATGCTGCCCGATTACAGAAAGTCATAGTTAGTGGATTGCCTTCTCCAAACACACTATCTAAAGAAATGTGAATTATCTTAGAAGTTAATTTGACCTGACAGCATGATAGATGAAAAGATCGCAGAAGTCCATTTGAAACCAAAACAGAGTGAGAGGCAACTTATAAGTTACATTATTAATTTCTCTGTACCTATCTACAGATAGAATAAGTGATGTCCTAAGCTGTTTCTCTTACCAGAATACACTCAACAAACTTTCACTTGAAAGTTCACTTGAAAGTTTGCCTTACGGTAGGTGTGACTTCAGGGCAGCTAACAGTGCGAGGCACTGCACTGCTCACAGAGGAACTGCAACTCACGCAGTCTAGTGGAAGAATCAACAGTGAAATGACCTTCAAAAATCAGCAAGACTCTCCTTCACAAAGTTATACTGAGTTAGAAATTTGCTTTACTGATTTGGAAGAAGAGGGTTTTTTTACTGGCAAGTGTTTGTCATCCCAGGAGAGCAATAAGGATAGAACTTTAGACTAAGGGACCCACTTAGAATTTTGACAGTGACATATCAGCTACAGGAACTGTACACGTATCAGAATTGTACATGTATCAGGAACCATAAAATGCAGGGATGGAGTGCTGGTTAAAACCAAGCACTACATTTTGCTTTCCATTATTTTTTTTCTGTGCTAGTCTCATTAACATTAGATTTTAACCTATCTTAAAAAGATTAACATGATCATTTATCAAATGCCAACACTTGTTCTACATAAAAATGTGAGAGTACTCAGTAATCTATTAAAATTACATTGGAATATTAAGGTTTTGCAAAATCCAAATAACTCAAAACAGGTCATAGCAAATGGGAGGGGCAAAACAGATTCAGTCTCTACCACTGATGGATAAGTCGTCTCTGGAAACCCAAGTGCTCTTACAATTTTTCCAAGAGATTTTCTTCAAGCTTTCAGACTTGCCAAAACCAACTTAATCAAACACATTGTATAAGAAACTAATTTGGCATTACAAAAGATGCTGATGGAAGAGAAAAATTCATAAAATCTCTGAGTGATGCTATTTACATTTTTCTTGCAAAGATGCATGGATATGGAGAATGGGTAAAAAAAATCCTAACTGAACATGAATGGACACAAAATTAAAGGCAAAGTAGTAAGTACATATCAAGCTGATTTTTCAGTGAAACAAACCACATTTCACAGGATTAGAGGTTAAAGTAATACATACTCTGCTTTTTCAGGTTCAGATTTTGTTTCCTCCTTCTCTTCCTTTTCATCTTCTTTCACCTGCTCCTACAGAAAGTCACATTAAAAAAGTGTCTAAACACTATGATGCAGTACAGAGTTAAAATGATAGAGAGTGCAGAATGTCAGACTTTTTTTTTTTTAAAGAATTGAAACCCTGGGAGAAGATGATCCTTCAATTTACATTAATGAAGAGACATTTTAACACTGAATTAAAAGAAAATCAAAACACCTTGTACTTAGAGAAGTCTGTGGAAATTCAAGTTTATGACATCAGAGAGGGTAAATACCAGTAACTATATGTGATTCCTTAAAAAACATGTCACAAAACCCGGAAAAACATAGATATAAGTTTTGTTTCAAGACTGTACTTAACATATGAAAGAGGGAAGCATACAGCAGAAATAAAAGACAGTTACCTGGATTTTTTCCTGCACCTCAGGCATCGGAGCTAAGGAGGGAGTGCTCAGTAAATCACTCAAACCAGCATTTGGATTGTGAGGGATCAATTTATACTGCCCACCTTCTCGTTTCAAATCCAAACCAAATATATCTGAGAGTAGATCACTCTCATCAGATAAAGTTCTCAGATCCGTCAAGTCTTCTGTAGGCAATGCAGCTTCTGTTGGCTTCCTTTCCCCCTCTTCTCCTTCCCCACGCACCTCATCCTGAGTGGGATCTGGCATATTAGCTAACAGTTCAGCCACCTTGATTTTCTTTGCTCCTTCTACTAGGCTTCCTCCAAGCAGCAAACTGCATATGATGCGAAAGAAGCCCCGGACGACACTACAAGCAAAATGTAGTAAGCCCATCAAAATGCTCCAATAGGAAGAAAACAAAGCCATGACCATGTCCTTCATGGTCATTTTCTTCACTTTTTTCATCTGTTTCTTTAGGCTCTTCATGCTGAGCATTTTCATAAGAGTCATTAAATTATATTTGAGAGCTACTAATGCTGTCTTCATGGTCACGAGAGAGAAGAAACCCATTCTAGGATCCTGTTCCTCAGGCTTATCTTTCTCATTTTCCTCTTTATTTGCTGACCTTTCATTCAGATCTGACTCAGAGATCTGGGCAGCCAGTTGCATTTCAAAGATGGTATCCTCACAGAAATTAACAAAAAGTTCCATCTTTTCTTTCTCCCCACCTTCATTTACAACATCAAATATAAATTGTCTCTTTGATTCTTTTACCTGAGGTTTCTCCCACTGAGTCCGACTTGACTCACTTATTTCAAAATAAACTCGTTCAATGCGCTTTGCACTGCCCATGATTTCTATGCGTCCAAGGAAAGGCTGAAAGTAATTCAAGACACTCTCTGACAGTTCAAGAAAAGTTTGCAAGCGGGTATCATGGGGCATGTGTTCTGACAGGTTAGTCAGGAGAACAGCAACATTGAAACCAATGTCTTTGGCAGGTTCATGGAATCGTTTCACAAACTCCTCGTAGTCCAGAGTCTCATTCTCATCTGTTTCAGCACATGACAGCAGAAACTCAGTTTCAGACTGGGTGTAATGCTTATGACTTTCCATTGCCTTGTGAAAATCCCTCTTTGAAATTATCCCTTTACCATCAGGGTCATATTCTTTAAATGCATCAGAGGAAGTCAAATCCTTCAATTTTAAGAACATATCAAAAAACTTCAGAATCATCTCCACATTGTTGGACGATTCCACAAGCATATCGACCATCTGCTTGCCAATAGTTCCATTCACAACATTACCTAGATGTGATGACATGAAGTTAGAGATACTGATGGCAGCAAACTTTTTGGCAAAGTGTATAATAATGACTAGTGAAATAATCAAACAGTAAGAATGATACACCATTGGCTAACACTCACATGAGATAGCTAGCTGTAAAATCAGAAATCTTTTACTAATATCACTACCCTAAGACTTGGAAAAAACATAAGTGACAGTATTTGCTATTAAAGAAAGGAAGAACTAACAAGCTCTACAGAGAGACATCTGCTACAATACATGAGGCTGCATACTATGAATTTTACTACAGTGCAATATAGACAGAACTAGTGTCACATGAGTTAGGATGAGTAGCTCAGTAGGTTACTCATGAAGCACAGCCTCCAATACTAAGAATTTACTTGCCTTCTCAGTGACCTTCTATAAGCAAAGCATGCTACACTGCAATCTATGCTACATTTACTGCCCTCCTAGTTTTCTTAAGAAAATAAACGTGATAGGACACATGCAAGAAGCAAAAAGGAAAAACAAATCTTTGGATCATCTATGTTTGGTTAGTCCAGTACTGGAAGCACTAATACAATACTATAAAGGAGCTAAAGAAATAGTAGTATTTCTCAACAATGATTATGTTATCTGGGGAATCATAATTTCACGTACTAACTATAAAGGACATTGAATCTAGTCACTAGATGAATCAAAATCTGTTCCTTATGGCTAAGATCACTACCAAAATAAATGCAATATAGTAAAGGTGTTATTAAAATCACTGATAAATGGTTGAGTTCCTAGAACTCAGGATTCCAGTCTCAATAGTAAAAAAACCCTTTTCACCTAAGTCAAAAGAGAAGCCAAGTTCATGGAAACAAAGTAAAACTTTTGCTAGAGTTGGATTTTATAAAATTCTGACATTCAGAATTAATATAAACTATATCAACTACACTATATAAATCTCCCATTCACTTTAAGACCTAACAACTCTCACAACTGAGACATGAAAATTAAAAACATGAAGGAAAATGGAGCATTATATCTCACATGAAGAAAATCACAAAGGTAAAAACTTTGCTAGAACAACTGTGAAAGAGGATTTTAAATTAAATTTTTACTACCTTCCAGCATCGACAGCAACATGACAACCATGTCCTTCTGAAGATCCATTAATTCCTTCAGTAATTCAATTTGACTGGAATCCTAAATAATGAACACTATATATATATCTATTGACTTCTTTGACATTTGTGCATGCATATTTCACTCTGTAAAAATGAGACTTAGGAATTAAGAAGCTAGTAGTGTCAAAGTTGATAATACAGTGAAAAAATATTTCATTGCTCGATTCCTTACTGTATATTCATGGGATCAAACATTTACATGATCATCTGGTTTAAAGACAGTAATTTAAGAAAGACAAAGTGAAAACTGAAGGTGATGAAAAAAATTTAAGCAATAACTTGGTATGTCAAGCTCACCAGTGATGCCTCTGTAATGTTTCATGTCAGCTAAAATATTGTTGCTGTTGGTGTAATCTAGTTTATAGCTATGAAGACTTGAAAGAACAACAATGGCAGCAGCACATAGACCTCAAAGTGTAACATGACTCAAATTGAGGGATTCCATTATAGGCGATTAAACTTTTTTTGGGAGAAAGAAAAATGAAATAAAATTTCAAAATATTTATTGATAAAGTTCCATTAGTATATCCTTAAATAGACATGATATTGATTCTTTTAGCCATCTTTTATCTCATTTGGCTTATCAAGTTTACTATTTTGCTTGCCAGAGATTTCAACCTGGAGTCTATCTGGATAGATTTATTCAACTATTTAATTTCTTCCTCAATGACACATTGTTATGTCATGCCATTGATAAGGTAAGCTTAAGCATTGCTGGACTTCAATAATTAGTACAACAAACTACAGGTACATTACGGCAATTTGGATCTTGGATTGAAAACAGCACAAGTTGGAAATAATGAAGATTTCTCATTGATTTGTCTTGTAAGTTTTCATTATAAATCTTCTTACTTCTGAAGTTGCTTACAACCCAGATGATCTATGTTCATTTAGACAGAAAATTTTACTTTCATTTTCTGCCTATGGAGATTTCTTAGGAAGTATTACCAATATCACTTTGTTGCTTCCTAGTACAAGACTAGAGAAGGAAAGTGCAAAAACCAAACAAACACAACAGTGATTTAGTTTTGTTCCTACTTAGTTCTTGTTTCAAATATTCTTCCAAACTGCTCTGGAAACTCCTGATTTAAAACAAAAAGCAAATACTTAGCTCAGGCAGGCCCCTCTTACAGACAAAAGCCATATGGCAACTCCTTGTGAATCTATTTAGCCACACTACACCTTTGAAAAGCGGTATTCTAATAGAATCTGAAAGGCTTATTAATATATTCTTGCAATAAATATAAATGAACAAAAGAGCCAACGTCTAGTCTGGTCTTTCCCAAGGCTCTGCTGGCCCCCTAAAGGAGCTCCCAAAAGCCAAGAGCTCAAGCTCCATGCAGGAGAAAGACACTATGGTTATCTTTTACAAAAAAGTTAGCAACTGAAAAAGGAAAAAGTAAAACAAAGATACCTGAGACAGCTTCATCTGCATGTGGGCAAACACATGAAGAAAACCAACTACTGCATCCCATAGCCTGCTGTGTGCCAGACTTTGCTGATTCCCAGTACATGGCCCCTATTGTTCAGGCAAAAAAAATAAAAAAATAAAAAAAATAAAAAAGAAAAAAGAAAAAAGAAAAAAAAAAGAAAAAAGAAAAAAGGAGTAATAAAGTTTATTTGCAAGAAACTCAACAAAAACAGGAAGGAAGATATACAGGAAGTTCATAGCTTGGGGCTGTCCTTTAGAACCTGCTATGAAAAATTAAACATATATAGAATTATCTATTTAATAACACCACCGAGTGTAAGCAATGCTATTTCCTAATAACCATTCTGCCTCTGTTTTAGCCAAGTCCCAATTTACTAATTCAGAACCACATTAAGTATATCCTGCTTGCAATTTTAAACTGCAAATGCTAAAGGGGTACATATCTTCAAGCTGATTCTTCCCTATGTAGCTCTGTAAATCAGAAATAACTTTATAAAGGGTTAATGCAAAATTGGCATAAGGGATTAGAGAATCAGACTGTTGATTATTTTTTTCCCCAGAATATTCGAGCTGTTGTAGAACACAGTGCTAAGGAATATTCTTTCAAAAATTCCAACTTCTGACAAACAGGAATACAAAAATAAATGCATCTATATTATATTTCTATCTACATTATATCTACCTACATTACGTCTTCTTGTCAAAAGAATGATTAATTTTCTTTCAAATCCATAAAATTCCAATGAAACTAATTTACCTGAATATACTCTGTAAGAGTATTGAAAACTTGTTTTGCAACCTGGATGGCTTTGGAAAAATTCCGTTGTCCTTGCTCGTCAATAACATCCTTCCCAGAATAATACCAATAGAAATCACTAATGGATTCCTAAAAAACAGTTGTGAGAAGCAGAAAACGATACTGTAATCAAGTTGCCTCTATCTGGTTATTCATCATGATAAGAAAGATAACATTAGCCAGCATCCTAGTTCTGAAAAGGATATAATTTATAAAGGTTTTAAATGACCCCCCAAGGATTCTCAAGTATTACTTCAAGAATTGTAGTTTCATCTCAAGGGAATCAAAAGGAAAACAAATAAACTGAAATAAATAATAAAAAACCCCAACAGCAAGCCTCAAAATTTAAAAAAAAAAGAAAATTAGATCTCTTGGTATCTGCTCTTAGAAACACAACCACCTGCATTCTGAAAAGGAGTACTCAGTAGTACACCATGCTGCATGCTGTTCATTAAACAATCTGTCTTTATACTGCATGCTTGACACCTAGTCAATAGTGGGAGCAAATGTTGCTTTGTAAGCATGATTCCTCTTTCCATTTTCCCCAAAGGCGAGCTTATTAAAGTTTCAACAAAGCAAGCAATGGAATTAAAATCATTGTATTGTCCCTACAACTTCTGCAGAATGCATAAGGATAAAAAGCAATGTTGATAACAGCAGCAACTTAAAACCCAACAACTTTCAAAGTCTGGAATTCTCAGACCACATAAATAAATGGCTAAAGGGAAAACTTAACTAGATAAGTAATAATAATAAAAAAAATCCCCACAACAAAAAAACTCCCACAAAACCAAACCAAAACAACAATAACAACAAAAAAAAAAAACTCACAAAACAAAACCAAAAAAAAAAACCCACACAACATAAAATTACCAAAATATATTATCATGCACAGTGATTCTCAGAAAGATGAGAATAATAGGTAAAAATTATTAACATCTATCACAAAATGTGTTTTCATTTCTTCCACATGCTCCAATCTGGAAACAAATTAGACTTTTTTCATTACTTTCTACTGAGTTGTGACAAAGTAATGCTTTTATATTTAAAGATTAGGGACATAATTTGAAGGTTGAAGGGTTTTTAATCTACCCATCTGCTTTGTTTTTTTCTTTTTGCCTTTTTTTCTTTCCTCCTCAGAAAATGATGGGCTGTTCTTATGCTTCACTCCATGCCATCCCATGACTATCGATAGAGCAGCCCAGTGTTCAGACTGAATGAGCACATGGATCAAGAAGCAGCTGGCTGAAGCTTAACTTGAACAATACAAAACACACTTCAGTCACAGGGCAGCCTCAACCAACAACAGGCTAATGGTATTCACTGGCACACTTAGCATGTGTCTACCTTCTGCCTGTTCTCCTTGGTTAACAGGCTCCATCACATTCTTGCATGTCATGGCTGAAATCAGTCTTGCACACTTTTGTCACCTTTGACTCCCACAGTACAAAATAGCAACTCTTAAAGAACTGTAACCAGTAGAGAATTACAGCCTCTCTCATCAAGGTGGGCTACAGTGACCAGAATAAGCATCATGACAAATAAATGTGCTCCTCTAATAAAACAGATAAGGATGAAGTTTGATTTTGTGGCAGCAAACCATGTGTTGCTGAAGGAAATTCCAGAGAAATTAAGAAATTTGGAATCTCCACATACAAACTTCTGCCTTATGATCAAATTAAATGAAATAAATTAAAAAACGAAGGTAAATATTGTATAGATGCAAGTCATTATTGTCATCTCCTTAATTAATATATAAGTTAACATACCTGAACTCTTAATAAGTAATCCACAGTGGAAATTATAATATTAACAGTTGTGTTGTTACCAGTCTGAGTTCTCAGGTAATTCTGAAAATCTAAAAATTCAAATAAAAATTTAATTTAAATTTAGTCTAAGTGTTAAAGACTTACAAAACTACTCCTGAAAATTAATTCTGATTTAACATGATCTAGGAAAGTATAGCTTAAAGGAATGGATTTTTTTTAACTCCTCTTTTTTTTTTTTTAACAAATCATTTTGAGAGCTTCAGTATTTTATTGCAGAGATCACATACCAGTGAACTTCTAAAGCCAGAAGCTTGATTATCTGTTTGGTGTGTAGAACTTTAACTTGGTCTTATTTTCATCTCATTTATGACTAATTTTACAACTCTAAAACTCCATCAATATCAACATAATTGTATCTAGTATATATTTTGTTAAGCAAAAGCAAAATTAAATCATGTAATTATACAATTCGTGATTACAAAATCATAAATATGTCCAATGTCTAAAAGAAATTATATTTTTTTTAATTTTTCTTCTTTTTTCTTCTTTAATAATGACACAGAGAACACAAGTAAATGTACTTAATAATAAAAATATGCTTAATATAATGTCTTTGTATAATTTGTTTTTGTATTTTAAAAAAGATTCTACAAGAAAGGTATTACACATGTTGTTGTAATTTCACATACAATTCTAACTGACCAATTAGTGCCAAATAACACACACCAGAAAGCATACAAATGCCAAAGAACAAGAAATACACCTTCCTGTTAGAGTTTTCCTCTGAATCTTCACAGACTATAAACCATGTATATTTTCCTATATAAATTTACCTTTCCTAGTAGGTCAAGATCTAAACCCCATCATTCTGGAAACTATTATCTTTTCTACAAAGCTGATTAAAAAACCTGGCAATTTTATTCCACATAAATATTTTCCTTTCATGTAGGGTCTAGCAGCTACTCCACCTTTCATAATCTTTTACGAAGGCTGCCAAACCTGCAGCAATGAAGAGCTTTTATCTTTAGTTACCATCACCTTGGTTTAGCTGACTGGCAGCCTGCCACAAACCTGAATTATGTCCTTCACAAAGCAACTGAAGAAAGCGGAAGAGGTCACAGGTGAACTCATCATCCTGCATCACCTTTTCTCCTGTAGAAAGGCCAGATGGAGGCAGATTATCACAGGCTGCCAAGTAACACCCCACATCCCCTGAAGAAAATCTCCACATTTAATTTTAAGAGAAGAGGAGAAAAAACTGATAACTACCAATCTATCTGAAGCACATATGACTTGTGCTTGGCAGATAGCTGTTTGGTTAAAAAAAATAAAATTATTGAACTTAACTTTTGATTTATAAATATGGCAGCATGAGCTTGGCAACATTTTACAAATAATCCATGATTTACGTTCTTGTTTGACTTTGCTGGGCATGAATACTGCATTACATACAAAGGTTAGGATTGGATTAATTTGGTTTCCATTCATCACAAAACAAGGTACTTAAAAATACAGAAAGAGATTTAATCAAACGGTAATGAAAATCATTCCTCAAATAAACTATTAGGTTTTAAAGTACTCTAAAATAACCCATGAAATGTACAGCTGTGTGCATTCTCAAGAACCATTTAGGCTGAAATATTTGAGGATTTAGTACCTGTCTGCTGCTGACACAAAATGGATGTTGGGCATTTGTCTCCCTTGACAAAATAAAGCAATAAACTTATGATGATCTAGAACAAATGCCAATGTGCTTTACCGAATTAGGCCCTTCAGTTCCTTTTTGGTAATTAGTTAATATCCAAATGTATAAAGCTTCAAAATATTTTCTGGATTCTCCACAGGCAACAGCATAGTAAAAAGCCCTCAATTAATACACCATTATTTCAATTACATCAATACATACAGTTAATGTTGTACACTGATGTGTGAAGAGGAGAAACAACCATTCACCCAGGAAAACAATCACGACTGAGGAGACTGTAGAACAGCTAATAAAATGACACAGGAGAACAACAACATAGGTGTTCAAAACAATAAAGACCACCTACAGAAAGGAAATTCCTATTTAGAACTTTGGAAAAGTATTTGGAATGTATATGGCAACAAAAATGGAAGCCATAAAAACTACTTTTTAAGAATATACATCATTTGAATACGTGGCCAGGTGCTATTTGTAGACAACAAAAGGAAAGGAGATAAAAATGTAAGCAAACTCCAAAAGAATTTGGAATAATTTTATTTTTTTTTAAATGGGGAGATATTTTAGGCTTTTATCTGAACTTCAAAATCCCATGTCTACAAAGACAATAGTTTTAATGTGTGAACAAAAGGAAACCAGAAGAGTAAATGAATTAAAACTTAAAAGAAAAAAAATGCTTTTTTCAAAAAGGTTATAGACAATAATAATTACATTAACAACTACTGACATACTGTTTTATTGGTGGGCAACCAATTATAATATCTACACCTATAAATTATAACATTATTATAATTACACTATTACAGCTGCAATGTAAATAGTATTTAGTACAATTTGGAATCTATATAAACATGAAAATCATCAGAAATTTAACTTTACATAAAGTCATGAATGATTTCCAGTTCAAGCTAATGGACTTATCAGTCCACAGCCTGTGAATTTTAAAGTGAGAAGCTTCATGAAAGTGGTAGGGTTAGGAAGCAAAAGCATTTTGAAAACTAATTTGAATATTTTTTGAAGTACAGAATTTCACTCTTTCCTTTTGCTATCAAGACATAATGTTTGGTATTAAGAGCACATAGCACCAAAGTATATGCCAACAGTTTCTTCTAACATAGGGAAAGATAAAATGCTCTTCCTCCTAATTCCAGACATCTACTTATGGTAGTGTCAAACAATATAACAATTCTTTCTCCAAGAATGAGCCGAATACTATAAATGACATTCCATGACATTTTTCTCCAACCCAGATATAAATACCAGATATATAGTTTTTCAGTCACAGAAGACTAAAAGTCCTTTCTGCTAATTATGAAAAATAAATGACTGCTACTGTCAGTGCTGACTGATGTGTACATACAATATATGCCCAAGGGGGCAAGAAGGCAAAATCAAGAGGTGCCTGTGCACTTAAAAGTATATTGTTCAACGCTATATGCAAGTTCAGCCCTACAAGATACCTTCATACGTTGCTGGCCAAAGGCCAGATTATGCCTGCAGGATTAGTCACTTTTTTTTTTTTTTTTTTAAATTTATTTAATGGAACTCCTGTCGTGGTTAAAGTTACACCGGGAGTCACATGCTTTGTAGATTGTATTGGGTCTGGCTGAGATGGAGTTAATTTTCCCCTGTGCTGGCTCTTGGTAGCCAGAGAGGTGCTGATAACACGTTGGTGCTTTGGCTACTGCTGAGCAGCGCTGGCANTGACGGTTGTCTTCCAGAGAAACCACAATGTGTACAGAAGCCCTGCTTCCCAGGAAGTGGTTGGACGTCGCCTGCTGATGGGAAGTAGACAATAAATTTTTGTTTTACCTTTGCTTCTGTGCACAATCTTTTGCTTTTGCTTTATTAAACTACCTTTATCTTGACCCATGAGGTTTTTTCCATTTTATTTTTCTCCCCTCCCTGTCCTGCTGAGGAGGGGAGTGATAGAGCAGCTTGGTGGGCACCTGGCATCCAGCCAAGGTCAACCCATCAGTTGATCTAGATGAATTTTTATGTTTTGCAAAAATAAGCATTATAGAAAGACAAATAGTTGGTGGACCCTATACCTTCGCACTGTGTCTTGCTCGACTGCTGAGATGGCAATGATTTTAAAAACAACTCACAAGGCAAATTGCTAATGTATTATGGTTGGAATAATCAAGCCCATAAAGGGCCCAAACATGTATTTCTTACATATCAAGACATCACTGAATCTGACCCATTTGGAGGAATCAGACTATAGAATAAGTTACAGTTTAATATTTTTTCCATCTCTATTTTTCTTGCCTTCTTATCAAGGAAGATTTTTTTGAACAAGAAGGAAAACAAGTCTCAAGTTAAAATGATTATACAGATTACTTTATGAAGTAATCTTCTGGCTTTTAGTACACACAATGGAATTTAGGAATTTTGATAAAATAAATTCCAATTCTAATATTGGAAGGATCTGGAAGGATCTTTTATTTAGCTCTACTGTAAATAAATAACAAAACGAATACAAGTTATTGCAAAATTCTGCAAAATCAGAAGGCGTTTAGGTACATCGTTTCACACAAGCTGAGAGGTCCATTCCTTTTGGAAATATTTTTACATATTTCAAAATGAAGCAAACCACCCCTGTTTCAAACAGCTTGGCCACACTAAGATTTAAAATAATCCTGGTTTTCAATTCTATAGCTGATCAAAATCTGACCACAACCAAGGTTAGTATTGACAGGAATTGTAATTTTCAGATGTTACTTATTGACTGCAAGAGGTGTCTCACTGGCAACTACAGAACTGAAGTGCAGATCCGTTTCTTTCTATAAAATTTAAGAGAACAACCTTTGCTGCTGTGCACACAAATTCATGCCAGTACACACAAAGTTTTGCATAGATAATGTACTTACAAACATACACACTGCATGTAGCATGACTTAGGTTCTCACGAAACCATGTTCTTTACTTCCTGTTGATATGATGTATATTCTGACATATATATTTGCTTAGATGTTAAAATGCTGCCATTGCTCATGCTGTATGTAAATGATGTGGCTACACACATGAAGGCTTTAAGCCTGTAGCTTTTGCAAAACTGCTACTTTGTGTTTCTGATGTATAGGAACAGAGGTATCATGTAAGAAATGAAAGTAAGATTGAATGAAAAGTGAAATACATGGGTTTTTTCCTTGAAAGTGCATGTGTCCAAGTTTAATAATTCTCTCAGGTTTTTGTTTGGTTTTTTGTTTGGTTTGGTTTTTTTTAATATCTCCTCAATGGAAGAGATCTAACATCTATTACTACTCTCAAACATTGTTCTGATGTTACTTGTTACAGAAATATACAAATACTTTCAGCTTTCAAAAAGGAAAAGGGCTCCTTTTTGATGGCTTTTAAGCAAGAATAAAGCTCTCCCATGATAATCCAAGTGAATTTATTTTTATCACAAGACCTGGGCAATAATGGATTGGATTGTGAGTGCTTGCATGCCTTTGACTTCTCAATAACCTGATTCAAATAAGAAAAGTACTTTCTTACTGAGTGACGCATAACAATTTCTCCTTACTGAACCTACTTGTTTCCTTTTAGATGCAAACACTGATTAAAATACTGTGATATAAAGGTAGAAACCACTCCTCCAATGTAGGCTACAGTGGAATACCCGGAATTTAAACACTTGCTTTAAGTGTGACTAGGTTGGTGAACGACAAAAGCATATTTATTGATTTCACATTATTAATGGCTGAAAATAGCCCTGATGTGTACCCTCATTACAGCTTTTTATTGAATGGCATGTGTACCACAACCAGATTAATAGAAAGTCCTTTAAGACCTACTATCAGATCAAATTTCATTCTAAAATTGTATTTTATTAAAATAAGCCTTCTGTGAACTTACGGAGAAACAAAACAATGCTATGATTCAATATTAAAAGATTAAAAATAAAAATAGAGCTTTCCTGACAAAGAGGGGGAAAAAAGTAAAATAACCTACATGTAAACTTAACATCTTAATTTTTTTACTTCATAAGTAAAACAAGTCTCCCCACAGGAGAAAAACATTGCACTTTCAAGATTTTTGTGACTCACAGTGAAATAGCATAAAGTATGAGTGTTAAATGAAAAATAAAAAAACATTGCAAGATAATAAGCATTTCTACATATCCTTGATTTTGAGCCCCCCTTTTTTGAAAAGGAAACAGAACAATCAAAACAAAATACATACAGAAGAAACAACATTGAGTACATCACGAAAACAAGTAAGAAACACATTTGCTAAAGAACCATCAATGTTGTTACCAGTGGGGGTTCCAGGGTTTGGAAAGGGAAGGTAGTACCAGTCAGAGGAATATCAGGACAAGGAGCTTACGATGCGGACAGCACAAAGAAACAGTTGGAATAGAGCAATAAATCTCACATCCATGTTGATGCAGTACAGGGCTTTCTACCTATTGCCAAGGTTGACATGGGACCAGAAACAAGCACTGCCCTTGAGGAAAAGTTGACTCGACTCCCGTTAAGTGTCACCAGCAGTCTTTCTTTGGCCTTGGCAAGAACAGTTTCAGGCTTATAGGTTGTAAACTCAGTGATGATTACTCATTAATACTCATTACTCTTCTGCATCAGATTCAGATGACATGAGAAACAGGCTACAGTGCACGTTTTATATCCCATTGTTTCCTTGGGGAATCAATAAAATGAACTTTAATTGAGGAATAATTAATTACTCATAAAGTAAGTATCTCCCTTGAAAAAAGGAATGGGAGAAAACATTTCAACATCTTTGGTACTTCCTTTGTAGTATTTACAGATGGTTATTCACAGGATTGCAAACAGACATATGATGTCAGGTATCCCATAAAATCTAGGATACTTTGAAACTGTTCACTACAGGAGTTTCTCCACAGACACACTGGCTGGGCTTTCATAATGCTATCAGGTATTAATACCAGTACCTGTACAGCTCTTATGTAAACTACTTTTCAATTAATTGAAAAAGGTGTGCTTCATAATTAAAAAATTATTATTATTTGAAGGTAGCATAATATCAAGAATAATGTAACCCTGAAAAAGAAAAGTAAGCCTTTTTGTTTGTTTATTTGGCTTTGCTTTGTTCTGTTTTCCTGAATTTTCAATAGCTGGGTATTAATACACAAAAAAGGTGTTGTTAGCAAATATTATCTCTTTGTGCCAAGAAATCTTTGACATAGTGTGATTACTGTATCTTGACATTGCTGCTGCTCAGTATCATCAAAGAAAATGAAAACACATTATCCTAAGTGTAGAATTTTGTTAATCTGCCAAATAAAAAATTTCCATTGAGAAAAACAAAAAATCCAGATCATTCCCCTCCCCAACGTTTGGCTAACGAAAAGGCATTTGCTGTGTTTGATCTTATTGTTTCTGCTGAATGGTATGCAAATTTTGTATTTTAAATTCTCATTTGTCAGGGCAACAGGAACACCTCATGGCAGCTGCTCCTACACAGCTCTTCCTTTACTTGAAGTAAGGAACCTTTGAGGTATAGGAACCTTAACACATCAAGCTGCTTTCAGAGCAAGGAAGAACCACATGTAAACATTATTGATTCCTCTAAATTAGCGGTGCACCACCTCTTTCTTGTATCAACTCCTGACCGCATTAGATAAACCTAGCCAGTGGCAAGTCCTCTCCTTACTAACCACCCTCAAATCCTCACTGGATCCACCACTGATTTCCTGTGCTTGCACAAATCAATGCAGCGATAAAGCCACATTCAATACACAACATGAATACTACAGGAGGACTATAGCACAAGGCTTTGTGTATGTATAGGTAAACTTTTTTTTTTTTTTTTTTTTTAAAAACATTCATCCATTGCAAATACTGGGCTCACTAAAATGAAAACAAACAAAAAAGAACAGAAAATAAAAAAAAAAGTTTAAAAAAGCTTGCTGCTCTTACATCTAGTGTGCCAGTTACTGTGCAAATCCTGAGAAAGGGAGGAAGAACAAAGTGGGGAGAGTTGACACAAAAACCAAGAATTTGGTAATATGCAATCATAATAATAATAGGAAAGAACCCACTAGTTTAACAGTCTTACAGGAACAAAAAAATCTAATGGTGTTCAGGAGCTGTACAGTGCTGACACAAAGCTAAGAGCAGGAAAAATAAAGAATAGGCAGTTGTTTTTAATAATTACCACGCTCATGAGTGATGACTGAGGAAGGGAGGACAGGACAATTAGTTCAAAGAAAAAACAGGGAAAAAAGGAAAAAAAAAGTTGAGAAATTGTTTTCAGCAGATACAAAATATAGTTAGTATTGGCTTTGGAAAAATTAGTTCTGTACTAAAAGAGAAAGATCAAATAAACAGAAAATAAAAAAAAATCTCTCAAATGAGGAAGAACAAAAATACACTAACATAAGTAGAGTCAACTATGTGGTATTTAAAGATTTATCTATATTTGCATGCAAAATCAGTCATTTGTAGAAATAGAGGCAGTGGTCAAAAGAAAAAATGAGCCGATATCTTGACAGTCCATTTCAAAATCCAACATTATAAATTTAATTATTTAGTAGTAGAAATGTTGTCCAAAAGAGCAAAACATTGCGCAGAATAATCTTCAGTAAAACATGAAAGTAACAGCCAAAACCTTATAGCTGCATCAGTGCAGATGACAGCTGCATCAGTGCTCAATCCACAATATTATGACCAAATTTTATCCATATGAGTTCACTTTATTTTGTTTCCTCATATAAGTCCAGCAGGATTTGATCTATAATTTAAAGTGTGGGAGCAGTTTTGGAGGAGCAGAATTTATGATCGGTCTTGAGGTCATTCAGTCAAATTTAATACTTCATGATTTTGATTTGAGACAAGCAGTTGAATATTCGGGAAATATGCCAGAAAAAAGAGCTACAGGCAGAATAGCCAATGAGATATGCCATGTGGCAGGTATGAATTATGAACTCTCATATGCAATAATGATGATATGCTCAAGCTTTTTTACCTTGTTTTTAAGATAAAAACATGTTAAAAGATTAGGTCACTGTAGGATTTAAACATAAAAATGCACTGTAAAAAATTCTGAAGATAAGGGGAGAAAATGTGCTTTGGTAGCTCTATTAAGTCACATAAGAACAAACCTAATGTTTCCATACAATCACAGTAAGGGAGTAGTAGAACTTACTGTCAGACAGAAAAAAATTGACAGTGAGCTGACAACACAGAGGGTAGAAAGCCAAATTGGTTCAAAGTCAAAAGTAAAACACAAATTTTGTAATATTTCCCCAAAGACAAACAGAAAAGAATTCTTTCAAAGAAAACGCTTTCCCAGCAGACTTTTTGCAAACAGCAGATACAGTTCCCTTGACCTCTAATATTTAACTTAAGGCTTAAATAAATTGTCTGTTTTTGATTCCAGCCAAGACAGTTTAAGAAATCAGGTGGGAACTCTTAATGACATTTCATGCTGAAACTGGTTAGGGACTTCTGAAATGTTTTACATGCACAAACACTGCTGTTTGTAACTAGAATCTGTTTTCAATTTTACATGTAATGTCTTCACTTCTTCAGAATGATGGGTAAGAGTCCTCTGAGATCGTTTTGAAACTCAACACATTGCTAGTGATTTAGTATTGACGAGCATGGGCTTAGGTAGGCTAATTAAATATAAACCTCTCTTAGGAGTCAGATTTTAGCTTCAGCCTCTACATATATATTTACAGGGTTCTTTCAAATTCAGCTTGCTTCTACAAAATGTAAAAGAGAAAAGTTCACAGATCATTTCTGTTAAATTGATAGTACCTGATCCCTCTTCAGTCACCATGCCAAGGCCTTCTGCTTTGTTCTGACGTTCAAATGCATTTAGGTCAAGAACACTGCAATGAAAAAAGTTACGTTTGTCCTGTGATTAATTAAATATATGTAATATTTCATTTTGTGAAAGACAGAGAAGAATTTGTGATTTCATTTAAGTATATAATCATACTAGTGTCAAGAAGATACATTTCAGTGGCTTAATACATGCATCTGCTACAAGATTACAGAACTCAGCTCTACAGACTTAATCTGCTTTTGTCCTGCAAATGACAATAGAATTTAGGTCTTTGTGATTGACCAAAAAAGGGAACATATGTGTTTATATGATATACGTACTCATTTAGGGGTTACAAAGAAGCCACATTATTGACTACTTCTATATTATAGCCCAGTTCATCCCAAGCAGCAAGGTCCATTCAGAAACAATGCCGTTATTAGTTCCACTCCTTGTTCCTCTCCCTCCATGTTCTGAAATACTGAAGCTGTCAAAGGGGAATATGTATTCAACTAACCATATTTAAGGACCATATATGCCTATATATTTCCATTTCTGAATCTGCAAAGTTCTGCCTTTCATGGTTTAGCATGTCAGCTAGCCATGGATAAGTTCTGTTCATAAGCAAGAATGTTTATGCAAGTCAGATGAATGTAGATGAACTACAGCAGGAGTTCTGCTGGCAAGAAAGCTCACTGATTTCAAAATGAAACTTGGCCAAAGACAGTGTTAAGAAAAAAGGATATAATGTGGTACCCTTGACATAACAGAAGACTGAAACCCCTTTTAGTCCTATGATTTATCTTCATTAATACATTATTTATTGATGTGGTTTATTCTTAGGAATTATGTATAAAACATTCAAATATATATATATTTTTTTATATATCTATAATAAATATAAACTGTCAAGAAGCACAAATGGACAAAAAAGGTCACAGTACCACCACAGATTATTAAAACACAATATTCCATTCCTTTTTTCTGCCTTCTAAAAAGTCCTATTAATATTTCTAACAAAGCTGGGGTTTCCCAAAATCTTTATGATTACTTAACATTGATCATTAGCCTGGTCTCTGGAGGATTTGCAGGATACGTCCAGAGTTAAGAATTAGCCCCTGAGGAATGCTCTTAACTCTGGATCTGTTTTCTGGCATATCTCAGGTAGACACAAATGACATAGACATTCATGAAAAGACATCTTTTACCAAAGCAGATCCATATTATATGAATATTTGCATACCACGAGCACCAACCTTGTCCTTTACCCCAGATCTAGCACATTACAGTCCCCAGGTGCTGTTTGCAAAGAGTATCTAGAGGATCCTTCAAAAAAATATAAATCCTGTGGAATAAAACGTAAATGCAAAATAATAATTTTTTAAAGTAGATCTTTTCTTACCTACAGGACTGCATAAGACCAGCAAGGCTCTGAAAGAATCCCACATCCTTTTTATCTTTGAGGTAGTCAAGCATTTTCTAGAGTAAAAACAAATAATTTACACAGAGAATATTTATACTATGTGTATTACTATACAGATTCTAGATTACTAGAGATGCTGCTGTTTTGAAATATCTCTAATATTTACAAATTAGATAAAAGAGTCTTGCAGAGAAAAATTCAGGTATCAAAAAATAAAAGAACATTTAATGCTCACATCCTTTACAGAAAAGGTCATCCATTTTGGATATTCCTTCCGAAAACGTGGAAAATAAAGATAGTAACTAAATTCAACACAGCCAGCAGAATTTAGTGTTTAATATAAATACAATCTTGCCATTACTAGGCCACAAATTTGTATTGACACTACTGTTTTAGCATTAGACTGGGGTCATTTGTTTTAGATTATTTCAGCTGCAATAGTACGTTAGTAGTCATGAGAGTATTTTTTTAAATTTGTTTTAGCTTTATTGTAATGTGTAATACCTATCTGATAATAGATTGCAATAACAAGAAGTTACTCAGTGGAGGGAACTCTGATTTTAAAATGCTATGTGTTGTTGAGTAAAGGTATGGGATGATACCAGAGGTCCCAGTTGTGAACAAAAGTCACAATGCTCAAAGATTAATCTTAGCAGGAATGCTACAAGAATTCATGTTGTAAGTGAGGTAAAAGTCATTTTGCAAATAACAAGAACAATAGGAAAAATGGGTAATAAGTAACCTCCAAAATGAAAGAGCACATAAGTAGACATTGTTAACAAAACATATCAGCATAACTCCAAGTAGACCCACGATCACAGAAGAAGAACACGCCCATCAATGACACTATATTAATCAAAGCAAAGAACTCCAGAGGATGATGATGACTTTTCAAAACCACTTCTGTACCTGTCCCCCCACCCACAGCATTCTTCCCAAGACAGACAGAAGATTTGATCTTAGGACCTAAAGGAAAATTGGAAAGGTGAGCATAACACCAGAGAAAATGGGTAGAAAAGAGGCAACTGAAAAAGTAGCAGTTCTAACTGTATTACTGATGCTTTTATGTTATAGGTATGTAAATTAGACTAGTAGTATTACTATTATTGTAACTGTACTAATAACTGTTTCCTGCATTCTGATTAGTTAAGACTCTATCAAATAATTTTTAAAAAATTAGATTATAGCATTACAAATTCAGATTAAATAACTACATACAAATGTCATGATTTTCCTAAGTGATTTAACATCATGACATCACAAAGAAGTAACTGGCAATGGCTCAAGGAGATACTTTTCTAATGGTCTTTCTGGTCAATTCCTGGTAATGATAGCCCCCGAAAAGAGCATTCTTTTTGGCTGCATTCAGCTGCTTCAGCAGTTGCTTAACTTGGGACATTAACTGTTCCCAGTTGTCTGTATTCTTCAAACAATCCTACAGCAATGTAATAATGGCACGCATGAATCCTTCTAGACTCAGGAATCTTCAAATAGTACAGAATACTGAACATTCTCTGTATCAGTGACCTCTCTTCAACAGTGCAGAATACTGTTAATATATCAGACTTGTCCACTGCTCACCACATTATTTTACTATTGATTAGTAAGTCAGGTTTGAGTTCTTTGCTTTTATCACCAAGACTCTCCATGGCATAAGCGAAGGACTTCTAAAGTTGCATAAATTTTTTTTGGTGAAGACTGGGATTGGCAATTTTGCTCTACTGGCTACAGAACAATGGCAATCTCCCAGGAAATCCTTCCCTCCCACAGAACTCCTCTAGAAGTTAACGATTTTGCATAAAATGTCCCCTTTCCAGCTGAAGTGCAAAACATTTCTTTTTAGCCTTGTATTCTGTAATTAATTATAAGTATACGAATAAAAAACATATACCTAGCAAACAAGGTACTTTTGTACACTATTTTCTTCTGGGAATGAGAGTAAAAGGATAAACAGCATCTGACAAATAGTCACATTACATAATGCACTACTACAATAGTAATGACCATGGTATGAAGACGTATATTGACTAGAATGGGTGAAAATAAATTAGAACCTTACCTGTTGAACAGTAGAATTTCCTCCATTTAAAATGGCAATCCCCAGCTTCAGGGTAGCTGCAACCATTGGCCCCATCTCACCTTAAAATGATTTTAAAATATACTTTTAGATCATATATAAAAGTAAGAATGTTCTATTATCCATACAATGGATACATACTTAAATGGTAGTTTATCAGGAGAGGCCTTTTTGTTTCTCTTGTAAAACAGACCTATTTTTCTTTCATGATCTCTAATGTGACTTAGTAACTTCCTGAATGCCTACAGACATATTGTAATGTATACACAGCACACAAAAGAAGCAAGAGAGAAGACAGGAAGAAATGAGTGCAATGAACATAAATCACATTTCATTCACTAGAACATCCAACAGTTGATTTAAGGTGGGTGCACAATTTGTTAAGCTAGCTTTCAAGTTTATCAATTTGTCTTCTCTGCATGCCAGTCTAGATATTTTTTCCTGTTTCTTCAGCAAATGACAGTGATCCAAAGCATTTAGTTACAGTTAATGAAATGTGTAAACAAGAATTTTTAAAACACATCACTACTGTAGAAACAAATTACAGAACAATGAAAACATCAAACCTTAGAGTAAGAAGGTGTCTAAGGGACAAAAGCATCATTTACACATCCAAAATGTTTTATCAAAGTACACCAATAAAGTATATTTGGGGAGTGGAAAAAAAAATTTAAAAAATACCCAAGTCTACACCTACTTCAGAACTGTACACATTCATCCCAGATTTTGGGGGCCTTTTTGTCATTGCATACTGTGAAAGCTATGAACTAAAGCTTCCTCTCAATCATCACTAGAAAAATTAATAATAATAGTAACAAAACCAAACACAACCCCCACTTCTTGAGAATTATTCATTATATTTTTCTGGATTTGCTGTCAAAAATTTTTGAAACTTTAGGTGCATTTTGAAAGTAAAGTTTAGTGCCAAACATCTGCAGGTTTTGCCCAATAAAAATTACAATAATTTCAGAGATCATTAGAAATAAGATTTAATATGTAATCAACACAACAAAACATTACCTTTACTAGCACTGATTGTCTGCAGAACCATCTCAGCAGCACCTCGGTCATGCAGTCTGGCTTGTTGATACAGAAGTTTTTGCTTTTCCATTTCTTTTTCCTGAATAAAAATTCCAGTCATTTAAGATGAGGACTTCAGTTACTATCAGTTCTCCAAAGGTTTCTGGTTTGCTCTTAGTATATGGGCTCTATGGCAACATCATGGACCATTTTAATACATACAATGCTACTGAACAGATATTTAACATGTTCAAGTAATATTCTCCCCTTGGTATTTTTCTTTAATATGCTTTTAGCAGTTTATCTGAGAAGAGTCATCTCAATTGTAAATCATTAGGTTAGTTCAAAGCCCATGTTCATTACATATATACTGCATATATCAAACTTGCACTTTTGTGCCGTGTTTTTGTGCAACAGCTCATACTCTTAATAATCTTCTATAGCGTGACCATAACTTCATACTGCTCAGTATGTGGCTCTTGAGTTGCAAGTTGTTGCTGAATACCAGAGTAACAGAAGCATCTCAGAATTTTTTTCAAAACATATCATTATATTACAATATAGATTGCCCACCCTACCAACAGAATATTTGATAGAATACACTGTGCTTTTATATTTTGCATTCTCTAGCGGCAACAAACAATACTGCATGGCGTTGCTTGAGCAATGGTGAAGTTTGTTCTTTATAATTTAAACTACTACCGAAAACATAAAGAAGAACATAAAGAGCAAACATAAAGGCACAGTTAATTCCAGATGAGTTTGAACTTTCACCAAGTAAATTGAAGTTTGCTGGAGAATTGAGGATGACTAAGCAGTATAAGTTGCAAAATGGAGGTTGCATAGAGCCCTATGACAGTGAGTCCATCAGATGGCGTGGTAAAAAGCTTACTCAAAAGGAACATGACACAATCAGTTAGTATCATGTCCAAAAACACAACGCCCAAAACATGTATGACCTAAAAGCAGGAACAGCTGCAGCAGAAGTAGCCAGAATGACAGCTTTGCTGCCATAAACTTTCCATCCAAGTTACGGAAAAAAGACATTGGAAGATGGAAGAGGTTTAAAAAATGAAGGCTTGCTAAATAGAGGGTATGAATAATAAATTAAAAAAAGAAGAGGTAAAAAATAGAAATATGTTCAAATGAATGAAAAAGAAACCTTTAACTCAAAAGCAAACCAACACAGACATTTATGCTGTTACCAGAGAGTTCTCGCCGAGGCTGGCAAATTTGTTTCTTAAATCTTTGATAATATCGTGCTGCGGAAACAAAATTCATCAGGGTTTTTTTTTTTCACACTATTAGCTCTCCTGTGGTTAAATTGTATCTTTCTTTTTTCTTTAAATTATGTGACAGATCTAGATGGAGGCACAAAAAGGAAAAAAAAAAAAATGGCAGCTTTGCTTCATATTTAGCCATGCTAAGGTTTGAAAGTTTTGCCTTCATGTTTAAACCTCTTCCTGGGAGTTCAACAAAAACAAAACAGAAACATACACACATACACACACGCACACACACACATCCCACACACACAAACCACCAAAAAATCATGACATCACAGGTTCAATATAGCTACAATAAAATAATTTCATTTGCTTCAGATGCCACTGAAAATTGATCAGTGTTTCTTTTCTAAAAACTACTTCCTATTTCTAGTTCTTTTACTTTTAGACCCAACAATCTTTCATTTTTCTACCATTGCAAGATTTATTATTCACTTTCGTTCACAAGCCTAACATCAGCTATACTACTCTCATGACACAATATTTTTTGGATAAGTTTATAAGAATGCTTAGAGTGAGGATGCACCTGCATAATCTACAGACTAAAAGAATGGGTATGCACACTTCTTGCAATGGCACTATAGAAGAACAGTAGAAACAGGCATTGCCAAACAGCTTAAACAGAGAAGAGCGGCATTTCCCATGGAAATCAAGCTGTCTAGGTAACTAGTAACAAAGCAGACCAAAAATAAAAAAATAATAAAATAAAATAAAATAAAATAAAATAAAATAAAATAAATAAAATCCACCAACAGAAGTTCACCATAAACATTTCTTCTAAAAGCAACCATTCCTTTGATGATAACTCCCAAAGATCATGGTTCCTTCTTCAACTTGACAATGCTTTTTTACTGTTGCTTTCTCCATGCAACGTTAATACATATCAATACAACTATATGTGATGGCAGCGCTGATACGAAGTGGGCCACCCACTGCATGCAAAGTATACTAAATTAATAGAGCTGCTAGCTGGTTGAAGTATCCCCAGTTCTCTAAGATGAGACTACTAAACTGCTAGCACATAAAATAATTAAAATACGATTAATCTCAAAAGTGAATTTCAAAATAAACACACGGCCAGTCTAAGGCCATTTCTGTGCCATCTGCTTTGCTTTCTTGTTCTAGGTGCTCTTTCATAGTTTAGGAATACTGATGTGTCTCAATGCCAGGCATCTATAAGCCTTCTACCATTTGATATTAGTTCCACAATACAAGTAAATACTTCTGAAAATGTTTGAAAGTTATGTCTAAGTATCATCACTAAAAAATTATAAATAGGTTCATAAATTAACTACCATGTTCTTAGATATATGCAGTCAGTGGCAGTCTGCTTGTAATTTTTCAATTTTCTCAAAACTACAGCTATTTATTTTGAATGTAATAATTCTTAACAAGACTTCAAAACACTGGTAGACTTCCTGTAGCAGGGGTTTTATTAAATGTTATTAAGTAAACACATGCTTTTATCTACTCTAACTTAACCCAATGAGTTCATAAAATTTGAAAGTACTCCCTGCATTCATCTTATCACTGTAGGTGCTAAAAAATAATAACAATAAAAATAAAATGTAGCTAGGAAAAACATGTACACAAAAAAAGATTGTTTTGATTTTATTGGCTGTAAAAAACATTTGGCTTTTGTGGCCATTAGTGTTAAGTATTTTGTAATATGGTGAGAGGAAAGGAAAGGAAGTAACATTGATCTGAAAAGCATCTGGAAAAAAAAGAGAATCGAAAAGGAACAAACCATCTTATTGATGAATTTTTAACAAAATTCAGACAAGATAGCAAAAGCTATTATATGCTTCACAACATAGCAGCTGAAAAGACAAAAGAATTATAGCAATCATTCATGAAAATTATTTCTTGTATTCACACCAATATTGACAGAAAGAAGTACTGGTGTTCTGCTGACTCTCCTCAGTAATAAATGCTTGGGAGGAAAAAAATTTATCATGTCATATCATTAGATTTTATGACATAACTATGTTACTCAATATCAATAGTCGGCATGATAATCCGCATGGGCACAAAGTAAGGACTGTTTTATCAACATTATATTTCACATTTCCTAGCATTTGGATAATCTGTATTAAAAACTTTAACGTTATATTACAAATATACCTTGTTTGTACAGCATATTGTTATAAACCAAACAAAACCCATATACTAAACTCAACAAAATACTACTCTATTAAAATAACATCAAATTTGAGCTACAAATGCACAGGAATAAAGATATCCTGAAATAAAACCTTCACTATACATTTTATTTTATTTTGGTTAAAATGCCTCCATTTCAGCTTGCAGCAATATCTTTTCTGATGTCATCATGTGTATACCATCATTCATTTATATCTTCCTCTCTAACTAAAGGAAGTTAGTTTTTTACAATGAGGATGGTGAAACACTGGAATAGGTTGCCCAGAGAGGTGGTAGATGCCCCGTCCCTGGAAATATTCAAGGCCATGTTGGACAGGGCTCTGAGAAACCTGATCTAGTTGAAGATGTCCCTGCTCATTGCAGGGGGATTGGACTAGATGACCTTCAGAGGTCCCTTTCAATGCAAACTATTCTATGATTCTACGTAATAATAACTTATCCTGTAGTTGTGGAGAGGGAAACCATGTATTAGGTTGCATCCATTCCATTATGGGTAGGAAAAACTAATGAGAAACAGATTTTTGCACAGTAATTGGAATGTTTCATTCCTAACCATTGATCATTGAGTCTGACCTTAATTCGTGTCTTTCATTAACAAAAATAATTACTTTTTGTAAATATACAGTATATGGTCAGTCCATTTATGCATGCTTTGGGACAGTGAGAGAGAACAGTGACCATCTCTGATGGGCTAACACCTTAAGAGCTTGCGTTATTTGTATGTACTGAAACTTGCAAGTCTTTCTGTGCCTGAGATAAGTGACAGCACAATGTATCATTTTGACAAAAATCCAGTGAATACAAAAGTCTATCAACAAAGTCGCTACCAGTAACAGGGATGAATAAAACTGACATAGGAAGCTTTATCTTCTCTAGTTCTTTTCTTCCTGGGAAGAGCCAATTTAAATGATTTTAAACCAATTGATTTTAAAAAGATGAGCTAGCTTTTGATTCCTTTTTTGAGTTCCGTGCTACATATATTTAGAGCACATCAATATGTAGCAAATCAGCAGCGCCAGTGGTTCCAGTGAAGAAATCTGTTTGCATTCAGCTAGTGAAACACTTTGATTGGAAAGAATTTCCTATCAGATAGAGTCAAGGGGGACAGTGACACTAACTCTACAGGGAGTCAATTGAACGTCTGTTCAATATGATAGAAAGTTAACTTATGAGTCAAAGGGCAAGGAGCAAAGATAATCATAATAATTCAAAGCAAATACTAGCAGGCAAATGCAAACAGGCACAAAGTAATGCACAGACTTTAATGTGGGTTTATGTTGTGACCTCTCTACTGCTCACACAGTGATCCCAGTACAGATTATTTGTACAAAAACGAGACTACGCTGCATGAGATATGGGCATGAAAATTGCCGATAAAATACACTTGTTGTTTTTATCACATTCTAAGCTTGCCCAAAAGTCTCTGTTGCTCTGTGAAAAGATTCGGGACTCCAAACTTCATATATTTTTGAAGTCTAGAGGAGCAGTAGAGTTTTATTCCCACACAAATTGAACAGTCAGTCTTTTCACATGCACACAGAACATGGAATAAAAGAACTGCCTTCAACATTGAACTTTTAGATAGATAGATAGACAGACAGAAACAAACACACATGCAGACACACAGCTGGTATATACGGGCTTGTATCTTCATAACTGCTTCCTGACATGTATGAAGGAAGCAAGGATGATTTATTGTTGTGGGTTTTTCCCTTTTAAAACATTTCTCCATCAGCAAGACCAAAAATTTTCTGTGAACCAGATAGCATTTATTGTACAGTAACCAGGTACGTAGAGTGATAGACATGTAGTATTTGAATAGCTGAGTTGATGGAAGAAACAAAGAAATTACACTATATAGATTGCTTACATACTTCCTTTGGGGTTTTGTAATATGTACTTTGTTTGTGGCAATTACAATAGCTTTTGACCAACTTTTTGTGAATCTGTGTGAATGCCTCCTCTTCCAGGATAATGCCTTTATCATACAAAGGTGGAACAGATCTGTGCAAGTTTTTGAAGGAGTAAGAGTGAAGTTGATCCTAGAATACATCTTCTCTTTCCACAGCTGTATGGGAACCTCTTTCTTTTGTGAATTAAATGCTAATAGAAGTGCTTGCAAATGAAACACTGAAATCATGCTCTTTTCAATGGAGAAGGTTATAACTGTTCTCCGTATTGCCACAGGCAATGAACTTTGAAGCTACTGACTGGAGTATGACCATCAGCTAAATCTGCACATTCCCCATCTCAAGCAAATCATGTCTACTTAGTCTAGCTGCCATTAGCCACAGCACAAATAACTATATTTAAAAACCTCAGAACCAAAATTTAGCTACCTCACACACCATACCTCCAACTCAGAACATCAACCTTGCAGCACTATCCACAAGCAGCCTGAGTCAACAATGGGAACTGAGACTTCTACTTGCATGAAGGCAAGTAGGCTGGTGCTTAAGCCATGGGCCACTTTTAGAAACAAATGGTGAGACTTTCATGATGAGACATGAAAGACTGTGTAAGAAATTCAGTCAATAAAAAAAATTAACACTGAAATTTCAGAGCTATTGCCTCTATGTTTTTAGAGAAAACATGGAACAACTAGGAATCACTTCAGGTATGGAGTAGCTATGGAGTTTCTATCAAATACTATCACAATGAAGGCTAAAGATGCAGTCTGTACCAAAGGATCTGAATCACAGATAAACTGTAATATAACTGATGCTCTCTCTGTGACAAACCTTGGAAACAGAATTCCACTACTGTATCAGAAATGCATGTTTGCTAAGATACAGAAGAAAAGTCCAACTGCTTTCTCTTAAGAGCCAAATAAATGATTTTAATCATCCAAATTAAATTATAACCAGAAAGAAGGTAACTGATGCACAAAAGGCAAGAACAGCAAAACAATATGAATAAGCCAAATGACACTGTTTTCCCCAAAATGGCAATGTAATTTTATATGACACATTTTGCATAAATAGTTCTTGGAGTCTATAAAAAGAAGGGTTTGGTAGAGATGTCATGCTGGAACTGAGATGTTAAAAACGTTTTCAAGACCCCTTAGTTGAACTTATCCAAGATGTTGGGCCTAAAAAAAAATCACAAAATTAGACCCAGACAAATACACACATATTTTTTTTTTTACCTTGCTGCGTTGTGATCCTGTCACCTTAAGGAAGGGCAAGGACAAGAAGCGAAATAGTAATAAGAAAAAGAAGTCCAAAATTTTTTTTTCTGCAGGTGACTGACCAAATACATACATAGAATTGTCTTTTGAACAGATTAATACATTATTTGAACACAAGTTTCATAGCTACAGTAAAAATAATGAGAAATAAATGAATAGGATCTTCTCTCGAAAGATAAAATTGAATGCTGAACAAGGAACCCATTGTAATTTAGATAAGGAGCATTAATAAATCCCTTACTGATAAATTTATTCATTCATCTCAAGGACTTCCTATTTATAATTGTTCACATTTATAAGCACAAGATTTTTGATATCTAACAAGCATGCACAGGCTAACTGAAAAGCTTATAGAAATAAATAATCTTTGTGTAGTTAGTGAGACGTCATACATTGCATTTCCAGGGAAAAAAAAAAAAAAAAAAAAAAAAAACAAACAAACTAAAAAGCACTGAAATTTGGATTCATACTTAGATATTTACCAAGAAACAGAAATTTATATGTTGGGTGTGTTAGTTGTACTCAACTGGACTTAGAACTTCTGAGTGACTTAAAAGAATTTTGTATTGGTATTCTTTCTGATTTCTGTATACAGCCAAATAGGGAACGTGTACTTAAATAATTCAGTGCTGTCTCATGCAGTATCATGTGGAAAACATACAGAACATCTGATGTGTACAAAATAATGGGAGTAAAAGCAAACGTGCCCCAAACCACTCCTCAAAAATCAAAGCAGCACAGGTAGTTTTATATCAAATCAATCACTATATTTAGAAATACTTTAAAGAAAAAAAATAAAAGCATGTATTTCAAGTTTCTGTGTTTTAGTAAAGATATTAAATATAAGATTTGAAAGATATAAGACAACTTTTAATGTCAGAATTATAATATGCTAAAATATATTAAAATATTAACAAGCTAATTCCCTTAGTGTCCCTCAGAACGACAAATTTCTTGTAAACTCCATTTTGTTAATGGAAAAAGAGAGACAGATCCCAGAGTAAACACATGACAAGGATTCATTTCTTACTCTTGTAATCAACTCATGTAAGTATGTTTCCTTATACAGTGATGATCACTCAATACTTAACATTAAACAACAATAAATACAGATTTCCTGTTCTCAACATAGGACAAAGCTTGGCAGTATTGATGAACAAAAGCTCACCTTTTACTAAGAAGTACTAATATATACGTGAACATAAAAATACTGTCTAAATTACTGGTACTGAATGTAAATGAGTACTGCAAAAAGCAGTACTATTTCCATATTTTAACTACTCAAACTAAAGATAGGACATGATACTTTACAAGATACAGTCCGTTATTATCAGACTTGCAGAATAAGTTACTACCCATAATATTTCTCTTCAACTAAAAAATTAAAGTCAAGCAGAAAAACATGTAAGATCCATTAAATTACTCTCTATATAATCTAGTATTATGTGACACTACATGTTTTTGTTACACTGCTATTGGCGACATATCTGCCAATCCAGCTTCTGACATGCAGTTCACTGGCATAATAAGCTGCAGTAAGCATGAACCAAGAAACATAAATGTCAGTTGGAAGCTATGAAATAATGTCTAACATGACAAGAAAAAACAGAACAGAAGTATAATCTTACTTCAAAACTCTTCACTTCTTCTTCACCATCATCATCATCTTCATCATGGCAGCTCTGATACCAGGTAGAAAGAAAACATTTACTGATAAATTGGTGAGAGTGGAGAGGAAGGGAGGCTAAGCCTTCCTTCACTTTACACACAATTGCTCTTGATCTTCCTTACTAGTTTTAATAAAAAAGATGCAAAAGATAGCAATTTAAAAAATTACCTTTGCCATAATGTCAGCATAAGCCATATACAGGAAATCTTCTTCCAATTTGCTGGTTAATAGAGAGAGGAAAGGGAAAATGAGGAAGATTAGAGCCATTATAGTAGAATTGGAGCAGTAAATATTTTAAGCACCTTAAAAATCTTTTTAAAGGATTTCTATGTTCATAATTCATTACAAAAGTCTTTTTGGAAAATGAGGACTTGGTTAACTAATACAAACTGAAAAGGAAAGCCAGCTACAAACACAATGCTCAGAATTTCATAAACGTCTGCCAAGGAAGAGAACATAGTTAATTTTTCAATTATACCCAGAACGTGCTTATATTTCACATTCAGAATATAACTGTCAATATGGAACAGAGACACAAGAGGGAGGTGTAGTAAATCCTGAACACAGCATCCATAACTGTGAAAAAGTGTCTAAGGGCATCTATTAATCTCTAGAAAACTCCTTACACCTCATTATCAGTCATATTAAAATCTCTTTACATACCACAGGCTAGAGAGGTTTAAGTGTAACTCAAACTCATCATATGTACATACACATGTGTTTTGGCCTAGCCTCTTCAATCTCACTTGAACAAAGACGTATAACTTCAAATACAAGCGTAATCTGAAAATCTGCATACACTGCAGTCTCTCACACCATCCCTACCATTTCTCAGTCAAGGCTGTTCGACTGAATAGCAGAATAAGTTGATGTAAAGGATCAACTCTTTTAAGGCTTTCATCTTCTTCCGGTGGTTCCTCCCCAGGTTTCTTTAGGGAAAAAGAGATTTTAAAAGTATATTCAATTATCTATAGAGAAAAATGTTTTACTGTCTGCAATTTATTAAACATTAAATACTCACATATGTAACTTTGATTTGGACAACCACGAAGAAACAAGTTTGAAGCAAACTATGAAAAGCCTGAATCCTGACTGTGTTTACAACCATGAAGACTTACAAGGATACCATCTGCAAAGCTTTGGATTTCCTCTCCTCATAAAAATTAATCCCTAGATTCTGAAAATCTTTTACTGCTGTTATCCAGAACAAGTAGTAACCAGATGCCATCATTTGCTATTGTCTGTTCCTCTCTATGTTAACAAGCTTCATCAGCTAAAAATTAGAATCCTCTGTTCCAAGTCTTATGCTAGGTATAATGTTTGCTGAGGAACTGAGAGGCCTAGAGGGAGAAGAAAACCAAACTTGAAGCACACCAATAATTTTAGAGAGAAGGAGCCGTATCTACCAACAACAGTAATGCTGGCAGATGTAGAACTTTAGAAGATGACAAATCAATAATGTATAAAAAAATCATGTATATCATTCAGTTATATATATACACTTTTTTTCATGTGGTTATTTGTCTTTCAGATTTAGACAGCTCTAGTTAGTTCACTCTAAAAGAGAGAAGTAATCCTAAATACTATAATGGCAACCACTGAAGCAGTGTTTTGAAAAGAATCTATAAAAAATCTGTCCTCTAATTTCTTGTCTTGCCAAAAGACATTTCAGAAAGTTTTGTATATCAAGTTATTAAAAAAATTGCTCAATCCAGACATACTTTTCTACAAAGCATCTAGTAGCCTGAAGAAAATTGCTTGCATAAATTATGCCCAGTCTTCCTCCTTGTTTTCATCTAGCAGTATACAATAAAATATAGATAAAAAAAATTCCATGCATTGATAAGACTGCACAAGTAACAAATTATTATGATGCTAGATGTTATCTGTTAGCAATAAGGAAGGGTTGGCCACACCACAGATAAATAAAATAGATTTTTTGCCTATTAAGAAAAAAATTCTGTGTGCTAGTGTCAAATACATTTCTGTGGGCATGCTTATAGATCTCTATACGTACTACATTTCATGTGTGCCTGGGAAGTCACCTTTTCCACTCACCTGTACCAAACATGACTAGTTGCAGCTAAGAATTCATTTTAGTTGACATATATGCACAATGATTGTTTCATATGCTAGTCTATGATGGTGATACAAGCTTCATTTCACATTTTGCAATATGTGACAATATTTTCAGTATCAATAATAAGACCTGAACAACACAAATTGTAACTCTAGTTATATCTCACCATTATGGAGGTCTTCCCCTACTCTTTGTTTCAATCTCATTTAGGATGGTGACCTCTCTCTTTGATTAAATGGCAGCATTCTTTACTTGGCAATGTTATCAACCAGAATACCTCTCTAATGTTATCAAAATTGATGAAGCAAAAGGGTAGAAGTTGTGTTAATGTTTAATACAAGTTATTAGTTTTCATAGATTTAACTCAAATTAAATGGAGGATCAAATTCACCAATGACTGAGTTAAGAAGAACTCATTATTAAGCATAGTATGAACACTAGAACCAAATGATTTTCTGACATTTCTGGGAAATAAGTAGCCTCAATTTTCAATGTTCTGAGACATTTGCCCTATAGTTAAGTGAAAAATAAAAAGCTTTAACTGAACGTAACATAAGAGGATAAAACAAATAAGTTGGGTAAGTTTTAGTTGCCATTTCTAAATGTTGAAGATTTAAAAGATTTAGGGTTTATATAACCTAATTAAACATTCATTAAATATACTGTTCTTTTAAATTATTATGTCAAATAATGTCTACCAACAAAATTAACCAATAATTTTATCACAAAAGCTTGTGTTCATATAACCTATATAATTGAAGTAGAAGCTTTTTAATTATTAATACAGACAGTATTAAATATCCTATGATTTTAATATCAAAAATTAAAAATCTAGTTCCCTGTCAGACTTGATCTACTGAATCAGAATTAAGAATCAGCAGAATTAAGCTAATCAAATAGAGGACTTGTGCATACTTTTTTCTTTTAATATACAGAGGTAGAAGTAGTATTGCCATTTTTGTATAATTGACTTAAGGACAGAAGATTCAGAGAATAAAGTTTAGTCTAGTTCTCTGCTTTAGGGGATGTAAACACTCATCTCCCACATCCCAGAAAAAGCCCTTACCACAGGTCTATAAATTGCCTGGATCTGGCAAAGTCAGGAAGGAGGTAGTTTTTACTGCATTTCTCCCTTTAAATTATTTTTACTTAGCAGAAAAGAGAGTTCAAGATTCTCAGAGAAAGACTGTACTATGGCACACAACATTGTAGCTTACTGACCACATGAGTTAAAGGACAGGAAGTCTTGGCTATAATTTTTGGGCCCTGCATTGTTCCAGTTTTCTACTTAATTGTGAACAGTTCAGAAACTTCAGACAACCCTTCAAGCTTACACTAGAGAACCCAAGGCTCCTCCTTTCTCCCCTTCCAGATGAGTTCTGCCACCACAACCTGGGCTGTGATTCCATCTTGACAGTCCAATAAATCTTTAAGTTCCTGCTACCCCAGAATATTTCTCTAACAGGGACAAATGACCAGCTTCACAACCACATCTTTCGTGAAGTCCACACAACAGTCTGGGCAAGCTCCACAGAGCTGAACAGTAGAACCTCAAACTCTCACCCTCCGAGAGCATGCTCTAAAGCAGCAAGAATATGATAGAAATTTATTTAAAAAACAGATAGAGTTTTGTTTGCTCTTTTGAATGAAAGGTGTCTTACATCTCTCCTTAAGAGAGTGCTGGAGACACACTTAGCTGTATGCTTGAGGAATTACAAGGGATATGCCTGTAGTCCTTTACTAAAGGATGATACAGAAGTGAATCTGGTCTGTTTCCATCTTCTCTAAGACAGGTTTTCACATAAGCTACCTGCTGGCAAGAAGTTCTTCATAAACGTAGCAAAGATATGGTTTCATAGAGAGGTAAGGAGACAACCCTTTAAGTCAGAGTGTAACCAAATGATCATGCTGGGTTATTTCTTCACACACACATACCTGCACGTAAATACACACATGCAAAGAGCTATGTTGTTCCACGTTCCATATTTACATACACATGCTCTCAGCTGCTAAAACATAATATTTTTTGCAATGAACCTGCATTATTTAAAACATTTGCAGTGTTCTGGGACACACGAAGGTAACAGTTTAAAAGGTTGTATACACAGTAAGTATTTGCAGAACTCTCTTGCTTTTTCACAATGCTTGATCATATAATGAGGATGCCATAAGAAATGAATTCTGCATGTGTGCAGGCAAAAATGAACTTCCGTAGTCTGCTTGTGTTGAGCTCATTGTTACTGATCTCTCCTTCACTATTTTTATCCTTATTTTCAAAAGTTTTCACAACTTGGGTAGCTGGTTTTAAGCATAAGCTTTAAACAGCAGAAGCAAATTATTGTGGGGTGGGTTTTTTTTTGTTTGTTTTGTTTTATTCTAATAGCGATTTTTCAGTTAGCTTCCTCTCTCTGTTGTAGAGAGCAGGGTCTCCCCACAATGAAAAGACTGATGTCAGATTGTGTTCTGTTGGACCTCCCAGGGACTGAATCAATTCCTAGAACTACTTCTTGCCCAACTTTCGAAAGAACTACCTCTCTGAGAGACAACTGTAAGGGATGAGAACACAAGACTACTGAAAATCACCCCAGGGATTTACCAGGCTGAAGACATGGCTCTAACACTTTACTGTTGGGAAAAATCCTCACCTCCCTGACAAGAGGATTCGTCTGTGAAGAAGCAGCAGACTCTGTCTGCTTCCAAGGGACTGATTAATCTAAGACTCGAATTCCTCTGGTTTCATATTCTAACCTTTTGGCTTAAATGGCTTTAATGTGGGTTGTGAAGTCTTCAAATACATAAAGGTTAACTGAAAAGAAAGAAGGGAATAGGCTGTTCCCCTTCTCCACAGGGAAGAAGATAAGAGATAGGGGAATGACAGCAACTAGCACGTAATTTAGACAAAAGTTTAAAAAGCTTTATAAAAGGTTACTGAAGCCCTGAAGCAGACTGCTTGAGGGCATTCTGGAATTTCTACCACTTGTAATTTTTAACATCTGCCAGAGTGACTCGGTTATAGCTCTACCTCTGGGTAGAGATAGGTTATATGACATATCTTATGTACCTCACAGACTTATAATTATCATTATACAAGGTGAATGTTAATCCATAATACATTCCCACGACCCTTTGCACCCAGACGTACTGCTAAGTCTTCTATCAGTTTGTCTTCAAAATAGTGTTCTTCTGTTTCAATCCAAGATTTATCATAGCCTTGAAGAAAGAGATTGACGGCTCGGTGCCTAAAAAGGGACATTTAAAACAAAAGCTGTAAAAAACTAGCATTTAAAAGGAAAGCAAAACTTCTAGGGTAAAACCTGCCCAAAGCACCTATTTTAAAAACTAAGTTTATATTAAAAAGCTCTGTTTAAATTTGTGTTCCATTAACTTGTAATCCGATACTAAAATGCAATAATAATGATTTTAGAAATACATAATAAATAGAACTTTAAAACAATTTAAACACAAGTAAGAAATAAAATCAATTTGCCACATTAGTGAGTTTTATTATTAATATAAAATACTTCCATACTATTTTAGGTATTAAGACAGCAGCAATAGATATCTTTCGATTGTGCTCAAATAATTGCATTTTTTTAATGTTCAGAATTAGTCTTGCATATCTAAAATAATAAACCATTTTTTTCCAAACTCCATGAAATTAAATGGATGATGAGGCTAGGGAAAAGGCGATAAGCCAGTGATGATGTTTACTGTTGTTTGGATTTTTTTTTCTTGAGGATTCAATGCAAAATGGACTGTGTGACAACCAATTCTCCATGAAGAATTTTATCAACCATCTTAATTTTTCTGAACAACTGCCAGTCTCATATACTAAAATGGAAGAAAATGTACAGGAATTTTAGTTATGTGCAGCTGACCTACTTGTTAAAGTAAGAACAGCTACAGATGGAAATATCTTTGTTCTATTTTCAACTGTCATGGCAGCCTCATTTCAAGCTAGCATGATTCTCATGCCTTTGTGCTTCCTGGGACATACTTTAAGATTCATTCCGCTATCTATGGTTATAGTAATAATATGCATACTTTGGGGGAAAAAAATAATATTATGGTGTTGAAACAATCAGACACAAGTGTTCTGGAAATTATTTTTAGCAATTGCATGAAAAAACCGATGTCTCTACTTATTCTGAACGTTCATTCCTTCCAGAATCTCAGGATTCTGAAACTTGCTTGACTATACATATAATTCTCTATTGAACAAGAAAGAGGGAAAGGTGCCACAGGAAAAGGTGTGAAACATCTAGAGTATGTGCATATATTTCTGATCTAATAGAATGCGCTTCCCAAAAGTGCACAATAAATAGACAAGTTTTCAGATAAATAATATCAGTTTATTTCCTGCATATAGAATATTTAGCATCTAATAATGAAGGTAACTCCATATTTCCAGAGCTACACCATGGCTTAGGAGGAAATTTATCTCCCAAGGTGATTTTACAGTGACACCAATGTCTGTTTCTGCATTTACCTCCTATGAAAGGTCTCTACTTTTCAGAAAAGAAAACATCAGGAGGAACAGGTGGAATAACAGCAGGAGGAGAGAACCAGAAATTTAAAATTATACTTTTTGTTATTCATTTCAGAAGATATATTGGAAGAAAGTAATTAGAACTATTAAAAGAAAGTAATATACAAAGTAAATTACCATGCAGTTTATCAATTACTGGTTTACATGTTTTTCTTCCTTTTGATTGTGCCAAATAGCACTGTATGAACATAAATGTATTTGTGAAATATTGAACAAATATAGCTCCTACCTTGGCAGATTATACAATGGTGCCATTCTAAAGCAGGCAACTACTGCTCTTTTCCTCTGTTTAGACAGCAGCTTATGCCACACTGCTTTTTTGGACCGCTGGGGATGCTCAACCTGTTACATAAATTACACATGGAAAAATAAACATTGTGGCAATGTCCCTACTGTCTAGGCATAGTAATAATAATAAAAATGTGAGGTAATAGATAAATCAAGTGGAAAGATAACAGAAGAATAATAAGTGGGAAAAAGTGTTCTAGACAGAGTTCAAGTGATCTGTCAAATTGTAGAACCAGAGTTTACAAAATAAACTTAAAAGTGAAAATTTCCCTTTCCTAGTATGATGTACATATTCTCCTTTTTTACTTCATCCTACTTCTTATATCTTTTAGATAGATTATCATCATCACTGAGGCCATCTCTCAGGAAATCTTAACTTTCATTGCAAAGAATCTTTACTCTTTCTTTTATATGTAACCTTTTACATATGTACAAGTAAATTCTACACCTTCACACTGCCTCAGACAATACTTTTAAAGGAAATGTCTTAAATACAATTACTCTTTTAATTGTAATATTTACCATGAACAGCTACAATGGAAAGGAATTAACTTTAAAAAAAGAGAGACAGGCACGAAGACTTAGGTAGAACTAAAGCCCTTCCATGAATCTGTATAACTAGAATGAACGTAAGATATTCCAAAACACTTCAGCAACATTTCATAATATTACAGCTCTGCCTTCACATATATTCTCTTTCTGCATCCTGGCTCTACAGTAGCATGAGATGAAATTAGCTGTGCTCCATCCTTATCTTTTGCTCTTTCAGTTTCTTTTGTTCCACCTTCCATCCTTGTTTCCATCAGAAGAAAATGACTGTTGCAGTCCAGAAGAGTAACTGCATGCAACAGTGTGTAGCCTGACTGGATAACGGGGAACTATGCAGGCTGTGCTACAGATCACACCTTTCCCACAGCCTTGTCACAGTTTTTTATGATTTACTTCACAACTGTTCCATAAAGTTTATATTATTTGATTTAACTGACACAACTCTTGTAGAGTTAAGGGGATGATGTCTTTTGTGTGGGTTGTTTGTTTGTGAGAGTTTTGTTTGTTTCTTTTATGGACAACTGCACTACTGAAATAATAATTCCTCTGTCTCCCAACATGATCAAGGGAGTCAACTGAAGTTGCCATCTCTAACCTGAAAGACTTGGTGATTCTCCCTTGTAATAAAATAGAGTATTTTAGCTAAAACATGTAGTGATGATGTTTATGTAGACTTAATATTCAATCCAAACAGTTATCCAAGGGGATTTCTATAGTTTAGTGAAATACAAAAAATTACTCATAGTTAAACGATAAACATTAATTAAACAGGCTAAAATATTCCCAAGCATTCATTGAAATGGATAATTACACTTGTAATATTAAATAGTGACATTCTAAAATAAGTTACTTCCAAAAGACAAAATACAAATGAAAAATGTTTGTTAAGAGAAAGGATAGAAAAGCGTTCACTGCAAACATATTTACAATCACAAAATAAAGTCAGTACTAATAATTTAGAAGTCAGACAAACCCGAATGTGAAAGTTAGGTAATTAGTAATATCTCCACAAACAACTATAAAACTCTCTATACTTTCCCAAAAGAAATAGCCTCGGCCTACACAAGCAGTTCTCTGAAAAGAATAAAAACAAAGTAGTTAGCTGTGCATGGAAAGAAAATGCAAAGAATGAACTGATCTTTGCCAGTTCGATAAGGCAAGCATTCAGAGTATGTATATATGGAGAACAGAGTATTTCTATATGGACAGCAAAAAACTATTCAAGGCTATCATAAAAACAAACCCAGTGCTCACATATTCATTATTTTTAAAGACATTGAATTAACCATTTCAGCAACAAAAGGACCTGAGCACTTGTCTACAGACGATAAGAAAAGCTGGGGGACCAAATCTTTAAACACATAGGTGCAAAGTACCCAAAATAAAAGCAGCCAGCATTTACTTCACTACAAGGCATTGCTTAAGTCTGATCAGAGGGACTGATCTGAAATATCGATCTGGTATCACAATGGGAATCCGTCCTGTTCTGTACAACTGCTGAATTCTATACCTGTGAGATTGATCCTATGACAGAACATGGAAAACACAAGGATCATACCTTGGATTTCACTCCCTTGAACAATTTCTCCAAACTACACAAGCTTAACCAATTCATATACATGATGGCATAGCTAAAATGCCAGAAATCAAGAGATTGTATATGCTGTTTGAACTCCAGTACAAGAGTCTTATGCTGAATTATGCAACTCTGTACATGCTAACAATTTCCTTTCAGCTCAGTTAACTTTGATACAACCAGGGTATAAGACAAGACCTTTTGCTCCCCACATTTCTAGCTCTTTCTCTCGCTCTCCTCTGCTCTTCCTTCTTCCTCACAGCCACACTATATCTTTTCAAATCAACACCCGCTGTTCTGTCTGTCTGTCTAGTAGGCTAACCATGGTCGCCATGGATTTACTTCCACATTCTATAACTTTCAAAAACAGGTAAAATGTAGCAACTCCTCTTCATCCTCTTCTACCAAACTGTGTAAGGCTGGTGAACTTGAAGCAAGTCCATATTAAGGCTGGCAAACTATATAAAGAAGAGTTGTGTGATGCAACGGCCGGGACACAGGTATTCACATCAATATTGTGCATTCCAAGATCTCTGAAACTCACTTTTAGCAATCAAGCGCTGCACAGTGTATATACGAGCAGTTTCACATCTCTCTCAGATTCATACTTGACTGAACCAGTGACCTTATCACAACATGGAAACTTTGTGACACAGGGTCTGAAAAACTGTGCTAAGCTTCTGAGTGAAACCAACTAATCTAATGACAGAATAAGAGACCCTTGAATTCTCAAATGTTCTTTGGAAAGGAAAAAAAAAATAAACCCCGAGTAAATTTTATATGCAGTCAGTTTATAGTCTATGGTGTAACCAGGAGCATTCATCTCTGCCACTAGGAATACCCTTCAAGTTAATAATGCTGTTGCTTCAGTACATTTTAAAAAAGAAAGCCTAGAAAACACAGAACAAATCTAAAGTACAAAATAGCTAATAAAACAGAAAGTAAAATGGGAAAACTAAATTTTTCAAGTAGTCTTTGACTTATAAAATGTACCAACATAGGGGATTTTTTTATTTCAAAATTTAAAGAATTAAAACCTTAAAGTAATAGACTCTGTCTTCCTCCTCTTGGGGAGGAAAAAAACAAAATCACAAACAACCAAACACACACCTAACTTCCAAGACTTATTCTTGGTTGACCTATTTATGGGACAAGTTTAATCAGAGAGACAGAAGACAAAATTCTACCAGTGCAAGTGGGAAGAAGGACACAAAATAAATTACAGAATTCTTCAAATGAAAGTTATTGTAGTCTAGGTCACATGGGAAGCTTATATATTTATGCAAAAACATTAGATAAAACAATAGACCTTTGTGCCAGATTCTGAAAAAACTTAAAGATTCAGCCAGAACTTTCTCCGAAATATCATTCCTCCACCCTGCTTCTACTGTTTCTTCAATGCAGCAAGTAATATTTGAGGTGATCAGGTTAACCTTGGTTTGTATTCACCATTGCACCAACATGAACGAGTCTGAGTTCACGTATGCAAGTAGTTTGCTGCACCAACAAAGCATAGTCTTGCTAAAACTTCCACATTATCAAGAATTTTCTGAATTTCAATGCTAGTTTAATTTTCTAAATGCATATAGTCTTGCTTACATTCACACAAACTTCCATACAGATTTTGTCAAGCGGACATTCTTCTTACAATTTATTTAACTAGTACATAGTAAATGGCTTTCTAAAGCCATCACTGGACTGACTGTCCTACTCCATACAGCTATAATACACAGCTTCTAACCAGATATTTATGCAAGCAGCTTTAAGTTTCTTGCTACTTCAATAATTCAAGAATATCAACTGAAGAAAAAGGCATTTTTTCAATAACTAAATTGGGGTTTATTCACATTTTGTGGTCCATGGACAATTTAGTGATTACTTCCTGCTAGCTGAAATGCACCAGAGGGAAGCTAAAACACAGGTATCACTTTCTTAGTCCTTTTCCAAATAAATGATTGTTGGTGCTACTGCAAACACATTGTATGATCAATATGACCATGATACTGGATTACAAAACACAAGGCAAAGCACGTAAACAGCAGCCATCAAAAGAAAGAAAAAAGAATATAAATATAGCAGGTAAAAGTACAAATGAAAGGCTGAATGCTTTTGTTTAGATTAAGAAGCAATGGAATTGGGAAAATGTGTCTAACCTGTTCCAGGTGAAACAGCACATTAGCAATATCAAGGACCCTTTCCACAGTCTTCTCTGGATCTGAGGAATCTTCAGTTCTGTTTGGTAAATCTTTGTAAAGTGCCATCTGCCACCTAATGGCGGGATCCTCAAGCTGCAGGAGAAAGATTTCACATGTCACCAAGGCAAAATGTTCCAAATGTAGGGTCAAACAGTTTAATTAGTACAGAATCTGCTTCAAAGGAGAACAGAAGCACTTTATATGGCTAACCCACACCTTTACAATGCTAAACCATACAGTGTCCACTACACTGACTGGGAGAACAAAACTAAAGACTGATTTGTGCAGTTTCTTCAGACCTTCCAGAGGACTAAAAGTCTAATAATCATACAAAGAGCAAATGATCATGGGCCAACAAATGACACTGGCACCAGCAATGAATATATTATTTGAGGAAAAGTAATGAATATGAGGTAGGCAAACATAACTTTGTACACTGACTTTCCAGTTATTAAACCAAACAACAATGTTGCTCTACTAGTTGGGATTACTTAGTTTTCAGTCATGGAAATTCGTAATACTAGTCTTATTTATGTCTATTATTTTTTTTATTTTAGATTTTTTCAATTGTTAGAAAAATCCTAATTTTACTAATTACTTGCTAAAAAATGGGAAGTTAATTTATGAAAAATGAATTCAAGATGCATTTTCTTATAAGCCTATAAATTATAAAGAACTGTATGAAGCCAAATGTTTTTTCTTATTTTTCTCTTGATGTTTCATTTTTTCCACTGCAGTGCTCTGTGATTCTCTGTTTTACCATTAGCAATCTCTTTTTTGGTTCATTTTGTCTCCCCAGTGCTCCTGCTAATCAACACTGACATAACACACTTTGTAACCATTTTTTGGGCCATGACACTCAAGACAAATGCAACACATAACCCATTTTACAGGGAACTCTAGCCAGTGATCATTCCTGATTGTGCAATTTAGGTTTAAGTCACACTGGCCTGGATTCCTAGAACATTTAGGATCCTCAGCCCTACAGAATCAAACAGGGCTTAAACTCAACACTTACTTTTCTAAAACATCTTTGTGGATCCAGATTTCAATTTGTGCCTGAGACAATAATGCTAATTCACCTCCACAAAACATCTTATGATACACAGTTTACTGAAGTTCCAGGAATGATTATAAACTTACACAGTCGCTCAATAATAGCTTATTACAACCTAGAAAGCCACAATTGGCAGGCATTTCTTCCACCTTTCGGCTTTTCCATTTCTTAACAACTGTCACATCCACAGTCTTTGTGTGAGCATTTGACTGGATCATCATGAATGGATAGTCCACAAGAGACTTTTTAATCACAGGTGGAGATGTCTTTTGATCTGAGGTCTCCTCACATTTTATCAAGGTACAGCTTTTTTGTATAGGTAGTTTTCTAAGGGTATGAGTAGTTGACATTTCAAGGTGTGAATTAGCATGGCTGGAAGAAGATTTTGGTGACTTGAGCTTCATCCATGTCAAAATGAATGCAAGTTTCGTCATCAATTTCTTGAAATAAAAGGCTCGGTACTGAGTAACAGCATGCAGGCATGCAAGGAAAGGAAAGACAGAAACAGGGTGAAGACAAATGTAGACAAAGGTAGACAAATGCATGAAATAGACACCACAACATTAATAGCTAAAGATTCAGAAGGATGATTCTCAAACAGTGCAGTTTCCCCAAAAGAAATCCAGATAAATTACATTTTAGCTCTAACATAAATGACAAAGTATGGTGTCTGTGAGAAGCAAAAGTGGTCAACAGAAAACACCATTTGAAGAAAGAATATTGCTATGGTTGGAAGAAAACCAGCCTTTCCAAAAAGTAGTTTTTTTCCTCTGTTTTGAAAGCCACATACACAAACACCATTATAACTAAGTTACATATTAATTCATAACATTAAATGATAATTTAAATTTATAAGACAATTTGGCCTACTACATTCTTTTTATGTCTGACTCAATCAGACAACAAAAAGGTAGTGTATGCACATAGCACAATATCATTTCTTAACAAGAAACAACATACTCAACTGTTTATGATGTGTACTTGATTCACTCATAATAGTGACTTAATATTAATGACACCAGAGAATTATGGAATAAATTATGTTGTGCTTTGTAAATAACTACCGAATTTAACCTTATACATTATGCTTTTAAATAACTAAGTTATAGATTTAGGTTTCATGTGGACTCTAGAACGTGTCAGTGCTAAATGATTCATGAAATGATGTATTTCAAGCCACTGAGAACAAACTACTTAGCAAGAGATAAAAAATTGTAACAAAGATAATAAATACAGAACAAATTGAAGTTTTGAAGTCCTAGAAATGCTGTATCTTGTCTGTAGTTGAGTTGACTACTTTTCACATACGGGTCAAAACCAGAGCTTTTCAAAGCTAGTAAAGCAATATGTAGGTAGCTATAAAATAAAGCTAGCTACAATAGCTATTTAGTTTTGTTAGCTATGTATTATGTGGCTCCCTTTCAGAATGTCATTGTCTGCTGGGAATTCATTTTACAATTAGCAAAATCCAAAGTCACTGCTGAAAAGTTTACAACTGGAAAATCTGTCAAGGTGTGCTTTGGATTAGCTAAGATTACTTCCTTCTTAATTATCAAGGCACTATGAAATTTCATCAATATAAGAAATGTAAAAATACTTTTATTCTTATGTGTTATAAACAGAGGAGGTGATATGTTGCTGAACAATAGCAAACTTTTAACTGAAGCAAAGGAAGTTTCTGAAGAGAAAGTACAGATCAAGGGATTAAGAAGTATCATTACTCCAAGGCAACAAAGCGGTAACAGACAGAAATTTTTTAATAGCTGTATGCAGAATGTAACCCTAAAGAAACAAAACAGAAACTGAAGTATTTAAAACAGGAGGACAAGTGCTAAGAAGCAGCATGAAATGCCAGGCAAGACTGCATGGCTCACAAAATGATAATATACACATACTGAAAATGTCAGAACAGAAATACCTGTCTTCATCTTTATAGAAAACATTACTGATGTTCACATACAAAATACAACACATTTAAAGGTGGTATGTTCACGGCGTGTACATTGCTTAAGTACTGTTGCTCATTAAGATCTTCGTAAAAGCTCTTTTCTTCCTAGTACTGTGCCTGTGTGGTCCCTTTGCTTCTCAGTATATAACAGTATTCGCTATGTAAGGATAAGTATTTCAAGCTTCATTTAGAATTTAACCAAATCTTTTGTTTTCAGTTGTAAACTTTTCTATGTACAATCTCTATAATTTAAAGCTGTTGGACTATTATTCGTAGTATTTTGTGAAAAACACTAATTGCTAGCTTTGCAAAATGATGTATCTTCCTGTGAGCTCCCAGAAACCCCAACCTCCCCATAATCTTGCTTGACGTTGCAGTGATATACAGAAAACATAAGATTGGGAGAAAATTAATCTTCATATATTATTCAGGAAGACCCATCCCATTACCAAGTCATTAAAAAAAAAAAAAACACAACACCAACAAAACCCAAAACCAGTTATTGCCATGCAGTGAACTGCAGTGGAATCTAGATTTCTGGATGACTCTTAAATACTCTTTCAGAAAAAGAAAGCCAGATTTCCAACTTACATGTTTATTCTCTTGTAACCATTTAATGAGCACAGAAAGTACTAGTTAGTTTTTTACTTAAGGTGAATAAACCTTGGGGCAGGGGGAGGAGGTAAAGGATATTCCTAAATAAAGCACCATCCATAGGTCCAACTCCACCTTCCTTCAATAGAGAAGAAATGTACATATTTTATTACACTTCTGTATTATGGCTTCTTCTTTGTCATTATTTGAAGCATTAATAAAGCAGTTCAACTGCACTGGCCCAGTTCAGGACTTTTTCCCTAGGGCTATTCATCTGGCACTAATTGGAATTCGATAACAAAAATCTACACTTTTTCCAAAGTACTTTATTTTCCCTGGGCTGAAAAACAGGAACAAAACTGAGCAAAGTGGAGATTTTTCACTTCACAGAGTATGCCAAAACAGCAGTTTCCTTTTCCTTTACATTTCAAACTGCTACAAAGTAACTTTGAGCATTTTGCAGATTCTATCCTGAACAATAGAAGGTAGAGCTTAAACAGTGACAAACCTTGCTTCTGTCTCCAGTTTCATATTAATGGTGTGCATAGGCAGAGATTTGAAGGGCCACATGTTACTGTATATAATGCATATATAAACACATAAAAAACTTAACATTTAACAATTGACATGAACGAGTTACTTGACAGAAGAGAAAAAAAGAATAACAAACCAAGGAAGGTTGTCATTATATGGCACCAACCAAAGAATTCAAAGGAAGAAAAATAAGGTTCAAAAACTGCGTATAGATTACCTTGCCCTGGAGATGAAGATTACTGCGAATCGTATCTCGTACTTCATCTTCAGTATCTTTCTATCAATAAATTAAAAATCATATAAATTAGGAATAGAAGTTAATTAAGAAGAGATGTTGTTCATATAAATGTCAACCTTGGGCTGAGCTCGGACGATGAATAAAAATTGACTATGTGGAAGATTTTCTTCAATCTCAGTGACAATACGTCTTTTTCTATCAAGCCAAAGCTAGCCATGTCCAAGCTCAAAGGAACAAGGTCTGGATGGCATATTTGTTCACAGTAACACACTAAGAGCAATTCTGGATAAAAATTACTAGTATATATGTATATATACTTTATACCAAACTTTGGTTAAAGTTTGACCAAATGAAACCAGCATCATGAACACAGCCTTCTCCGATTTGATTTCTATTTATTTTGGAGATCATTTATCCCTTATAAACATTCAGTTTAGCTGTCCGAAGGTCATATAACCCGCTAGGGTGTATAAAGCATCACTGAGAAAGGAGCATATTCCAATTTACAACACATTATTGCACTGTGAGTTTACTCCTAGAAGAATCACTTTTAAATCAGTCTATCCCTACAGAAATTCTTGCATTCACATGAGTGTGATCAAAAGAAATTGGTTATTATATTGGGCATAGAAGTTAGGAAACATCCAGTTCTTATTTGCATTTCCAAATTCAAGCTTCATAAAATATAACATAATTTAGCATTAAAAATTAAGAGAGAGCAATAACTGTTTTAATCTAAGGATGTCATCTCTATTCATACACAGATCATTTAGAAAATAAGTATGTACAAACTGAAATGTTTTATGCCCTGAAAATGAGAACAATATGTAGATTATTATTTACCATAGTCATCCATTTTGCCTTTATATAGTCTTGATTATTTGTGTCATGCTGCAAGAATGAGTATGGGGGAAAATATTCAAAGAGCTTCATTAGTAAAATATTTCTACCTTTTAGAAGTGCAAAAAGAGTGCCTACCATACTGAATCGATTTTTGGCCAGTGCAATTAGCTCTTGGTCTCCAGGGGCACAAATGTTTAGGCCAATGGGAAGTAATCTCTTCAGGGCTGCCACAATGAGAGAAGTCTGCATAGAGTACCGGTCACCTTTTCGCTTCATCTTCTTCCTCTCCTGGTCAGAAACTGCTGCCTGCAGCATAAAGCAAAGATGAAAACCAATCCAATATTAAATAAAAGAATTGTACTAGCAACTTTGTACTTGTCTCTGGTCAGACAATTTCCTTACTACCTATACAGCTGCAAACCCCATCCAACAGAACTGTCATTAAATTATTGTCAATATTTTTCACCAATATCTTGAAAGTCCACTGTGTTTCTCAAATGCTGACATTTTGATTCTCAAACCAGTGTTTGCAACAGATGTTGTTACAAAAAAAGAAAAAAAAAAGTGCTTTTCTGGAGGAGTCCTGTCTCCTTTCCCTCTGCAGAGAGAAAAATAGGAAAATCTTTACACTACCTTGGACATCTTAGATTTGGTGTCACTGATAAGGAAAGACATGTTGTTGATTTCATTTTGTACCACAAAGTTCTGCTCTTCTCTTTTGAAATTCTGGAAATATATAGATGATGTCAGTTAGAAGCACTTATAATATATGAGGAATCTATCTAAACAAACCTTAAATAAACACATAAATTAACTGGAAATTTCTAAAATCAACAAGATAAGACAAGGACAGAAAACATTAATGGATGACCAATAATCATCTTGAATTCTATTTTTATTTACATAACATAGCTCAGGGGGTTGTATGTTTGGTTTTTTTTTTGGGGG